>NWSH02000349.1:59439-78386 GCA_002382865.2 Heliothis virescens | reverse complement strand
GCCTATCATTAAACCAAACAAACAAACAAAGAACAAAGTTTTCCTCTTATATTTAATATTAGTATGACTAGCCGTTATCCGCGGTTTCACTCGCGTCCCGTGGGAATACTGCCCGAACCCGGATAAAACATAGCCTATAGCACTCAGTAATGAACCAATTTGAAAAATTGTTTCACTGGTAGAAAGCTACATTATTCGTGAGTGCTATAGGCTATATTTTACCCGGTTCAGGCAGTATTTCCCACGGGAAGCGAGTGAAACCGCTGGCTGAAGCTAGTTGTTATAAAAAAGATCAAAAACAGTGCCCAGAAGATTAAAAAAAAAATACCAAAAAATATTCGGCAAGTAGTTCTCTTGGGGCGCGGTAAAACCACGTTGAATAAGTCTTAATATATGTTGATTTATGTTTGTTTGTCTTCAGGCACTCAGCCAGAAGAAGTGACAGATTTGCTCCATGCAGCGCCCTCCAGAACATTCTGCCTAGGCCGTTCGCTGCCGGTTCGTACATATACATTAACTTAATTACTGTTAACTACAAGTTTACATACAAAAAGACTCCATGTCTTTTTAGGGTTCCGTACCAAGGGTAATAGCTAGAAAGCTGAAATTTTCACAAATGATGTATTTCCGTTGCCGCTATAACAACAAATACTAAAAAATAAAATATTAAGGGAGGTCCCCATACAATAAACGTATATAGGTACGGAACCCTTCGTGCGCGAGTCCAACTCGCACTTGGCCGGTTTTTTTTAGGTTTTCATACTTGACCACTTGAGTTTCGGTTTCGGCCGAAACTGAAGCCACGGCCGAACATTCGTTTTTGGTTTCCGCCAGAAAACCAGTTTCGGTCGGACTCTAAAAATGACATGAAATTAATTATATATTTTTTCTCTTTCGCAGGAGTACTCGGCTACTACCACGCTCAACTGACGGATATCGTGCAATACCCAGATGCCAGGACCGAGTTGTTCCACGCGTTCAGAGAATTAGGCAACATCATACTCTTCTGTATGCTCATAGAACAGGTAAGGATAACTAATACGGATGCCATCACAGATAAAATGCCATTTATTCAAAACTAGCCGTTTTCCCGCGGTTTCACTCGCATCCCGTGGGAATTACTGCCCGTACCCGGATAAAATATAGCCTATGTCACTCGTGGATAATGTAGCTTTCGAATGGTGAAAGAATTTTTAAAATCGGTCCAGTAGTTTTTGAGCCTATTCATTACAACCAAACAAACAAACAAAGAAACAAAGTTTTCCTCTTTATAATATTAGTATAGACTAGCCGTTATCCCGCGGTTTCACTCGCGTCCCGTGGGAAATACTGCCCGAACCCGGATAAAACATAGCCTATAGCACTCAGTAATGAACCAATTTGAAAAATTGTTTCACTGGTAGAAAGCTACATTATTCGTGAGTGCTATAGGCTATATTTTATCCGGGTTCAGGCAGTATTTCCCACGGGAAGCGAGTGAAACCGCTGGCTGAAGCTAGTATGTTATAAAAAGATCAAAAACAGTTGCCCAGAAGATTAAAAAAAAATACCAAAAAATATTCGGCAAGTAGTTCTCTTGGGACGCGGGTAAAACCACGTTGAATAAGTCTTAATATAATGTTGATTTATGTTTGTTTGTCTTCAGGCACTCAGCCAGGAAGAAGTGACAGATTTGCTCCATGCAGCGCCCTTCCAGAACATTCTGCCTAGGCCGTTCGCTGCCGGTTCGTACATTATACATTAACTTAATTACTTGTTAACTTACAAGTTTACATAACAAAAAGACTCCAATATAGTTCCTTTTTAGGGTTCCGTACCCAAAGGGTAAAACGGGACCCTATTACTAAGACTTCGTTGTCTGTCTGTCTGTCTGTCTCCAAGCTGTATCTCATTAACCGTGATAGCTAGAATGCTGAAATTTTCACAAATGATGTATATATGTTGCCGCTATAACAACAAATACTAAAAATTAAAAAAATAAATTATTAAGGCTGCTGATTTATATTAATTAATTGTAAAATTGTATACTAGTAGCGCCATCTATTAGAAATAATGTGCAACTTAAGTAACTCACAATTGACCATTCCTATTGTACTTTTTTCATAGATAATGGTACGGAACCCTTCGTGCGCGAGTCCAACTCGCACATGGCCGGTTTTTTAACTGACTTCCCAAAAGGAGGAGGTTCTCAATTTGTATTGTATTTTTTCCGTAGAGGGCGAGAAACCAGAGACAAAACAGAAACGTCTAGAAGCCAAGTATGCTGCCTTACAGATCGTACAGAACGTCGACAAGTATGGCACTGCTAAAGTAAGTTTACATCATCTAAACTATCTGCCTAGCCTTTTCCCAACTATGTTGGCATCGGCTTCTAGTCTAACTGCATGCAGCTGAGTAGTCCTCATGGGCAGTATTTCTCATGGGCAGTAGTCCTCATGGGCAGTAGTCCTCATGGGTGGGAGTCCTCATGGGCAGTAGTCCTCATGGGTAATAGTTCTCATGGGCAGTAGTCCTCATGGGCAGTAGTTCTCATGGGCGGTAGTCCTCATGGGCAGTTGTCCTCATTGGCAGTATTCTCATGGACAGTAGTCCTCATTGGCAGTAGTTCTCATGGGCGGTAGTCCTCATTGGTAGTAGTCCTCATGGGCAGTAGTTCTCACAGGCAGTATTCTTTATGAAATTCTCCTTCCGGTGGTGTCGGATTGCCGTCCCATCGCGCTATGCTCGTGAGGGAATAGAGAGTGCACCTGTGTCACAGCAAATGTGCCGCCACTATAATATGTCCTGCGCAGCTGGCTGATCTCCTTATATGAGAACAGCCGCCGTGGTCGATAATCAGCTAGGACGCCGTCATTCCTCATGGGAAGCAAAGGATATCGCGGGCAGAAGTTTTATTAAACTGTTTCCCCCCACAGCAAGGCCAGCTCTCCCGCGAGGGTGACCTCCTGACCAGGGAGCGCCTGTGCTGCGGGCTGTCCCTGTTCTCCGTGGTGCTGCGGCGCCTGCGCGCCTGCCTCACGGCGCCGCAGTGGCCCGCGCCCCCCGACCCACACCACCACGCGCCGCACCACACCGACACCACCACCGAGTTCCACAGGTAACACTGCTGAATTTATTGTAGATGTGACGGCTGTCGCGGTTTTCAACGACCCTCACTTTTTCTGGCGACCCTCACTTTTCTGGCGACCCTCAGTTTTTGTAGCGACCCTCACTTTTTCTGGCGACCCTGACTTTTTGTAGCGACCCTAACTTTTTCGTGACTCCCGCTAAAAATGGCCACTCTCGCTAATTATGGCGCGTCTGGCTGTTTAATGACGCTGGCTGTTTATGGCGCCTCTGGCTGTTTGTGGCGATTTTCGCTATCGTTGACGACTCTGACTAATTATGGCGACTCTGGCTAATTATGGCGCCTCTGGCTGTTTATGGCGACTCTCACTATCTACAGCGATTCTTGCTTTTTTGTACTAACCCGCGAGCAAAAAGTAAATATATTTGTTTTGTTTCAGATTGTGGTCGGCTCTACAGTTCCTGTACTGCATCCCAGTTGGTGATACTCAGTTTACTGTAGAGTGAGTATATTATTATTTACATATTTATAAAAAATCTAGTTGTTCCCCCCGGTTATACCCGTGTCCTGAGGGAATTACTCCTCACTACCGGATAAAAAGTATGTTACTCCGTTTGAAAAGCTATATTACTGCCTCGTTGGTCTAGTGGTCGCATAGCGCGACTGCCGTGCCACGGGTCTCGGGTTCGATTCCCGGGTCAGGCCGAAATCGCTTTGTGGGTTTTAGAAACTTTCACAAAGCAGCCTGGAGTTTGGAAGTTGGCGGTATTACACCCCCGTGCCTGGGAGGGCACGTAAAGCCGTCGTCCTCGATTGTTACTCAGTAGCAGTCGTAGTTATAATTCCACGTCAGAGGCCGTCAGGCGGATTTGAGAAAACTCTGACACTAGGGCTTGTCAGGTGATTAAACCTGCAGCTCACTCGATAAGAAGAAGACTGCCAAGTTACATCAAAATCTGTTCAGCCGTTAAAGCGTGAGAGAGTAACAAACATACCTACATTTATAAACTTTCGCATTTATTAGTATGACTTGTTATCTAATTTATTAACCGTCTTCAAAAGTAAGGAGGTTCTCAGTTTGACCTGTATGTATGTACAGACGACAGCACATCAAGTAACCACAATCTGTCACATTTCTGCAATAGATTTTCAACCTTATCGCAATGGCGGTAGGTTCATATTTGATTGGTAAAATTTGACAGTCTCGTATATGTTGACCTGCTGTCGTCTGTACATATGTTTGTGCGCGATTATCTATTTATTTATTTATCATTTATTTCCAAGTATATGGTACATTGAGGTTTTACATTAAATATAGTTTCACATACACTACCATGGCTGGTGTAGAAATATTAAATTAACTATGCTTTAAACAAAAAAAAAAAAACAAATGTGTGTTAAATCATAAAAAAAAAAAATGTATGACAGTAATTAGAAGAAGTAACAATATTATTTGCATCAAATTTTTAAAATATTGATTATAAAGTTAAAAAGCTAAATACAATGTCAATATGTCAAAACGTATACTGTCCAAATATTAAATACAATGTCAAAATATTAAATACAATGTCAAAATATCAAATAAACTATTACTGTCCAAATATTAAATACAATGTCAAAATATCAAATAAACTATTACTGTCCAAATATTAAATACAATGTCAAAATATCAAATAAAATGTCAAAACTTGTAATTAAAAAATTCATTAACAGAATAGAAGCATTTATCTAGAAGCCAAGTGAACATTCGATGTTTAAATTTACTTATTGGTAACATAAGTCGTCTGCGTGACTCGCGTCTGCCTGAACAGATTTTGACGCAGTTTATTCTTCTCCAGGGAGCTGTTCGGAGAAGGTCTACACTGGGCCGGGTGCACCATCATAGCCTTGCTGGGCCAGCAGCGTCGGTTCGAAGCCCTCGACTTCTGCTACCACATCCTCAAAGTGCAACGTGTGGACGGCAAAGATGAACTCGTTAAAGGAATTGTAAGTATAATTTACTGTATTCTCTATGTTCCCCAATGATGGCGTCCTGGCCGATTATCGGCCATATTATAGTGGCTGCACATTAGCTGTGACACAGGTGCACTCTCCATTCCCTCACTTTCATAACCCGATGGGACGGCAATCCGACACCACCGGAGAGAGATCAGGCGCAGGACCGACATTAACGTGCTCTCCGATGCACGGGTGTATCAATCATCAACTTCCAACTCCGGGCTGCTTTGTGAAAGTTTTTAAAACCCATAAAGCGATATCGGCCCGTCCCGGGAATCGAACCCGAGACCTCGTGCACAGCAGTCGGCTATGCGACAACTAGACCAACGAGGCAGTTAAAATTAATAATATTTTCTCTCCACAGCCTCTCAAGCGCATGGTGGATCGTATCCGTCGTTTCCAAGTGCTGAACTCTCAAATATTCGGCGTGCTCGCGCGCCATCTAGCGGCCGACGACGAGAGAGCGGGCGTAGAACATGTGCGGTGCTTCCCGCCGCCCGCCGCACCGCATACTGCTTAAGGTAACGCAACGAAATTCTTCATATTCTCCACATTCTTCTCAATTTTCTCCACATTCTTCTCCACGTTCTCCGTATTCTCCACAATCTTCTTCATATTCTCCACATTATTCTACATATTCTGCACATCTTCACTGTGTTATTTTCGTCCTCTTATATCCTCCGTTGTTATTAATCTTCTCTATCTTCTGCACATTACTCTCAACCTTTCTCACATATCTCTCCACTTTTCTGTATCCTCCACATTGTAAATGATATTCTTCATCTTGTAAATAATATCCATGACGTATTTTATATTCTCCATGGGTTGACCACTTTCTACTTTTATTTTATATTCTCCATATCATATTTAATATTCCCCAGCTCCATATTCTCCAATCTCTTGGTACAAATGTGTTTTGCGTAATTGATTAAATCTTTTTCTTCAACTCTGAAAGATTTTTCAATTGATATTTTTTCTCTCTATTTCTGAATACAACATTTTTTGCAGTAAAATCCGACGAAGTTTCTCAACTTGTATATTGATTTAAGTTTTTCTTTTCACAGACGGAATCTTCAATCATGAAAGGGAAGATAAATAGTTTTAAGTATAATTTAGCTTAAGAATAAAACAGTAATATTATTATTCCATTTTAAATGTAAGCACTTATAAAAAAATCCGGCTAAAATCTAAAAAATACTAAAAAGCTATGTCTAAACTATCCCTTCTCAATATTTAACCGACTTCCAAAAATAGGAGGTTCTGTATTTGACATTATGTAAAACAGTTTAGTTTCAATGTACAGACGACAGCAGGTCAACGTATACGAATCTGTCAAATTTTACCAATCGAACATTAACCTACCTCCATTGTGATAAGGTTGAGAATCGATTGAAGAAATTTGACAGATTGTGGTAACTTGATGTGCTGTCGTCTGTACTTTTAGTATTGTTTTTTGAAATAATCATGAAATATATTTAGATTTAAATTAAAAAAAATGCTTATTATGTAGTTATATTTTTTAAGTTCGGTGCATCGGAGAGCACGTTAATGTCGGTCCTGCTTGTGATCTCTCTCCGGTCGTGTCGGATTGCCGTCCCATCGCGCTATGAGAGTGAGGGAATAGGGAGTGCACCTGTGTCACAGCTAATGCTTGTGCACTATAATATGTCCTGCGCAGCTGGCTGATCTCCTTACATGAGAACCGCCGCCGTGGCCGACATTCGGCTAGGACGCTATTATTACTTTTTAAGTAATAGTTATTTGTAGATTAATTTATAACCAATACTAGTTGTTCCCTGTCGGTTCCACTCGCGTCTCAAGTGAACTACTTGCCACACCCGAATAAAAGGTAGCCTATGGGTAATGGCACATTGTACCGGCACAGCTCCAACCCGGCAAATAACGTGTCATTTAAATTTGAACATTAAATTGTATGACGTATGATATATTTCATAACAACGTGAGTTGTTAGATAGGAAACCGCGCGCTGACAGCCCGCCGTTGGCTTTTTTGTATTGACGTTATGAAATACATCATATGTCATACAATTTAATGTTCAAATTTAAATGACACGTTATGTGCTGGGCCGTGACCGTGCCGGTACAATGTGCCATGACCCTATATCTTCTTAGGCTCTAGACTCTCTGTGTACCAAATTTAATTGATATCGATTCAGCAGTTTTAGAGTAAAAGCGTGACAGAAAGACTAACTGCCGCATTTATAGTATTGAGATTGTTATTATGAAAAAATATATATAAAAATGATACTTTGCTAAACTCATACAATGTATTATTTTCTAATATACAGCGTGTTTTTTAATTGATTGGCAATATTTCTCCCCCAGAATCTAATCGTGGAAACAATAATTTACAAAGGCAGTCAATTGTTCAGTAATAAATAATAAGAGAGATTCCAAAATCAACAAAAAAAGTTAAAAGCTCAATACCATGTCATGACAGTGAGCGCTCTACGGAACTACATTCGCACAATCACCTGATATCGCTAGGTCATTCGCCTCACGCACGCGCACAACGTAGGTAAAAAGAATGAATTAGATTTCGGCGCTCACTAAAATCCATTTTGTAATTTATTATTTTTCATAACTTTTGTCAACACCATTTGAACTTCAATTTTTTTGACACAAGTAATGTTTTAACAATCTACCAATATCGAAAACATTAATGCAGCCTGCGGCGTGTGTGCAAAGTACCTCATAATAATTCGATCGCTTTAGGGCCGCTTGAATTAGTAAATACCTACTCTAAATACCTAATTACAAAATAAATATCAATATCAAGTAACTGCCTACTCGAATCGTCGTTGCTACTACGACCATAATAATTGTTAAATTATTTGATAATCAGTCAAATAATTTATTGTGGTTTTACTTACAGTACTTAATAAACTAAATTTGAAAATAAAACCTAACCAAAATTCAATAAATACGGACGTGCCACAAAATTACTCGGCGCGCGGCACATAATAGGTAACTAAGATAACATGAAAGGTAGCCGTCGAAAAATAAACTAATAATAATCGTTTGGGACGCGCATAAAAGTTCGAAGAGTTTTAAGGTTGGTAGGTAAGTTACATACCTATGAAACTGTCTCAACATGGATTGTCTTTTATTTATCGTAGATAGGTACCTACAACGAGTAGCGAGTTCGATTCCCGCTCACTAAGTAAATCATTATGGGAATGAATAATTTTGTATTGATGTTACAAAAATTACTTAAACCATCATTTGATTTTATTTTATCTAAGCTTATTGTTATTTACGAAAAATTATCGAGTAATCAAGAACAGGAAGGCATGCCTTAGCGATCGACGTGACTGTGGTGCTATCAATGGATGCCGCTATCTCTTTCATCGCATTAATTGCGTGATTAGTTAGAGTAGGATAGTCACACGCTCAATGACAAAGGAAAACTACTGTCAAGATTTAAAACAGGCGGCCTAGCCGGTACTGTCCCTTGGTAATAAATAATAATGTATTGTGCAGCGCATTCACTGCCCTTGAACTTAGAAAAACAGCTGATTTAAACACTTGTTTGAAACTTTGTAGTGAATTTGCGCAATTATTATTAGTCATAACTAGCAATTATTAATTAGTAAATTAGTTGATAAGTACCTACATACAGGTACTTTTTGGTGACAAGTGCTATTTAAAAACATTTGTTTACATTTTGAAGTTCTTACATTGAATTATGACAATCTGTACCTACCGTAAGTGACCTTGTGAGAATCGGCGAGATAAGAATAAAATTGTAGTTCCTACTTTTAATGTTTATGCAATAATTTGGTTATTATTTTTAAATTTTCATCATTACAAACAACATGAAATGTAGGTACTTATCTGCCTAATGAAAGCTAAAGCTTATGTTTTCGATGTTAGTTACAAAAAGTAATCAAATGTTAGTTGATTCGTTTTTGAGTTTTGACACGATATGGTTTTTATTGTGCCGCAAAGAAAAATTAAAAGCACTGTCAAGATTTAGAATATCACAGGCTAGGCCGCCTTGCTGTAACCTCTGTAATAATAATGAGTTGTTTGCCACTCATTGACTGGAAACAGGTGATTTGAACACTTGTAATAAACTAACTTAAATGACGATAACAAGTGAACGCCTACCTATTAGCTTTGTTACCATGAAACTTTGTAGTGAATTCGGGTATTTCAAGTAATTATTTAACTGTAAATTAGTTGGTAAGCGCCTACAGGTGCTTTTTGGTTACGAGTGATGTTTAAAACATTTGTTTAAATTGAATTTAAACTTGCGTTGTACTCATGGTCGCCAGCAGAGGCGCCGAGTGTCTGCAGAGACCAACGGACTTGTAGGTATTGATGGCGTTGCCTTCATTTGGGAATCAGCGAGATAGGATTTAAGTATTGTACCTACCCTTTCAATGTTTATTGTGATAATTAGGTTCTTCATTTTTTTAATTATTATCATTACGTTTCTACCCGTTGACTGAAAGCTAAACCTTACTAAATTCGATGTAAACACATCAAATGTTATGAATTTGAGCATTTTACTTGGTTTGTTTTCGAGTTCTTTTCATGCTATGATGTTTATTCGTTGGAAAAACAGATAAGTGATTTATTTACCTAACTGCCTAAATTCAACGTAAACCGATCAAATGTTATTAATTTGAGCGTGGTGTTACTTGATTTTTCGTAGGAAGAAACAGTAAGTGTTCTTATCAAAAATTACGTTAGTTTAATGTTGGTGTATTGTGTAATACATACGGTACCTGATACAAGTCTCTTGGAAAATCCTTAATTTGGTTGAAAACAACATAACCGGGGTTTGCGTATTCACTGCACTTCACCTGCGTAGGGCAGGTGGTAGTCTGGGGTATGTAAATCACTGCAGTCCATGGTTCACTCACGAGATTGTGCGGACGCGTCCGGCCGGACGACGCGACGCGCGGTACTCGCTCAGCTGTTCGCGGAAGACTGGCGTACGTAGCGGCTATTCGAACTGGTGCGCGGGCGCCGCGCCGTACCTACGCTCTCCCGGCGCGAGCCCCCTATTGTGTAGCAGTGTAATGGCCTACTGATAAGCTAGTACACCGCATACTGCGGTGTATGAGTTTTGATCGTTGTCGTTTATTTAATTTTTAATAAGATTTTTTTTTATTTTGTATTTTCGGAAATGTATTTTTTTTATAATGTATTAACGCAATGAAGATGTTTTATGACGATTAGAGCGTATTTAAAAAAAAAAAATGATTCATTAGTTTATGAGCCTAAATGATAATCAATCATGTGTAGAACACGTGGTAGAAATATTGCCAATGAATTAGATTACAGATTGTATTATTAGTATTTTTTTGTATAAGATAAAATTTTTAACCACCTTAAGACATTATTTGTAATAAAATAAGATTGTTTTTAAGCAAAATGTATTAAATATATGACTCTTGTACAACTTTTTTGTTTACTAGCTTCTGCCAGCGGTTTCACCCGCGTCCCGTAGGAACTACCACGCTCCGAAGTAGCCTATAGCCTTCCTCGATAAATGGGCTATCTAACACTGAAATAATTTTTCAAATCGGACCAGTAGTTGCTCAGATTAGCGCGTTCAAACAAACAATCTCTTCAGCTTTATAATCTATAGATATAGATATTAGATACATATAAAAATCAAAGTCCTGACTCATTCACTGACTCATCAACGCAGGGCCCAAACCCGTGAACCTATAAAGCTGACATTTTGCACAGAGGTTCATCTTAAGACTCTCACGCGAGATAAGAAAGGATTTGCCGAAACTCCCACGGGAACGAGAAAAAACGGGATTTTAAGTATTACGTCGGCGAAGCCGTTGACGGAAGCTAATATTAGTATAGACATGGTAAAAACTTAAAAATTCCACATTATCATACATCAGGGGGCACGGCAGTGTCACGGCAGTGCCAAGTCAAGCAAAAAAAGCGGCACCGCCGTACCATCCTTTTCTCGAAGCAATTCAGGCTATTTTCGACTCCCTATAATTTCGTTGTGGATAAAACAAGATGCCAGAATTTTCAGTAACTAATCAGGCATTGGATAAATACGGTGTATTTTTTTTATATTACTCGTTCACATTATATTACATACTCAAATATGTAACCAAATATTCCAAACTATGTATTAGACACAAACGTCTGCTTTCTTTTAAACAACTATTTAATATAATTTTTCACGTTCAATATTCGCAATAAAAAGTAAAAATAGGAAAAATAGACGTAGGTATACGCTATTGGTATTTAAGTCAACATAAAATTGTATTACATAGATACGTAGTGTTTTGGCCGAAAACCAAATTTGTTTTTTTTTAGAAATTGCGGCGAATCGTATCTTCTTGATAATGTTTAAGTGTATTCAAATGTACGTAGTTGTAAGATTTTTATGACTTATTTAAATAAATTATCAATTCTATAACGTATTTTTTTTACATAAGTCCTAGACCTTAAGTCTAAGAACCCAATAGAAGTAAGACTGGTTGTCAGACTTTCTGACTTCTGAATACCAACAACGACTGGCAAAGATGTTAAAACGTAGGTAAAATCGTGGAGAAATAAAACATCCATCTGCCTAGCCTTTTCCCAACTAAGCTGGTGTCGGCTTCCAGTCTAACATGATGCAGCTGAGTACCAGTGTGCCACATGGAGCGACTGCCTGTCTGACATCTTCAACCCAGTTACTCGGGCAATCCGATAAGACTGGTTGTCAGACTTTCTGTCTTCTGACTGCCAAAGATGTTCATATTACAGCCGGAACCCACCAATTTATCGTGCCTTCCGAAACACGGAAGAACTCGTTATGACAAGATGGTCACCCATCCATAGACCGACCGCGCCAAGCGTTGCTTAACTTAGCCACGAGCTCTTCTAGCTTTAATAACGTCAGGGGCACATCACAAATGAGCAGAAAAAGTTTGGAATTGAAAAGGAGCCAGGGAAGCGAGCAGATTTTTTTTTTTCGTTTGAAGACTAAAAGATGAACACTGAAGGTGCTGTTTTAAAATTAAAATTTTAAAATAATTAACTTTACAATTTTATTTGTGAAATTATGTTACCCCCTAAAAAGTGCCAAAGTCCCTGACCACCACATGCTGCGCCACATCTCATAATGTCTAAGACAAGGTTTACACGATCAGTCTGGCGTGATTCCATTCCATCAGTCTGGTCAGAATGATGGGAGAACCGGTTGATAGACGGACTGATGGTCCAGAATAAACCGTGTTTTTCGTCCGTCATTCTGCCATCCGGGAGCCGGGCCAGACTGGTGGAATGGAATGACGCCAGACTGATCGTGTAACCCTTGTCTAAATATCAACATGCCTATGCCTTAATCGCAAATTGACCACGTCGCAGTAAGTCATAATCACGTAATGCCTCAGTCGCAAAATAATACCAGATGATTTGGACATATTTTTTTTTAATAGCCTTTCTGGTCTGGTCTGGTAGTCAAAATAGTTATGTATATCGTTTTTTGTTCTGAAAGGCCTTTCCCAAACTTGCGACTACCCTTTAAAAGCGTCGTCAACCCCTTTTTTAGGGTTCCATAGTTATTTTTTGTCGCTGGAAAAAGTTACTATTTCGCATACCTTTCCCGTCGGTGGACAGGAGAGGAGTATGTGCGACTACCCGGTACAGTCGTTCCCGGTATACCCACTAAAAATACCCAGCGGCACTCCGACCTCGCCTAAGTGTTTGGGGCCTGGGAGTCTATATCATTCAGCCCCCACGACTGGGTCGTCGTCGTCGCCAACCCCTTGGGGGTCGCGACCCACACGTTGAAAAAACATTGTTGTAAATACTTTTGGTTTGGTGTATGTGAAAATCGTAAGTTTATATTAGACGGTTCTGCATGTATAAAGTGTTGCACGCGTTGAAAAAAAGAATGGTTTTCGATTGTCATTTTATCATTTTTGTTCGATCAATAAAACTTTTTTTGCGGACTGCATTGTAGTTGGCGGGACCCCTGTCGATGCTGGGCCCCGAGACAGTTGCCTTCTCTGCATGAATGAGCTGCAGGTATAATCACCTAACAAGCGCTAGTGTCCGAGTGTACTCAGATCCGCCTGACGGCCTCTATAGATCTATATGCCGCCACTGATAATGCTGTGCGCGTGGCGAACTACTGGGCCTCAAAAATTTGAAACTGATTGCCATCGACTCGCAAAGAAGAAGAAGACGGCCTCTGACGTGGATTTATATACGACTGCTACTGAGTAGCATTCGAGGACGCCGGCTTTACGTGCCCTCCCAGGCACGGGGGTGTAACACCGCCAACTTCCAAACTCCAGGCTGCTTGNGAAGAAGACGGCCTCTGACGTGGATTTATATACGACTGCTACTGAGTAGCATTCGAGGACGCCGGCTTTACGTGCCCTCCCAGGCACGGGGGTGTAACACCACCAACTTCCAAACTCCAGGCTGCTTTATGAAACTTTCTAAAACCGATAAAGCGATTTCGGCCCGACACGGGAATAGAACCCTAGACCTGTGATCGGCAGTGGCGTCGGCTCTGATGACATGTAAATAAAACAATTTAAAAAAAGTTCATGTTTTTTATTATAATTATTTCTTAACATCTATCGTTATTTTACTTACTAAAAAGTTAAAAAATCTTTTTGCTCTACCACATATTTATTGATTAAAATAAACTAATAAATTTTCTATATACAGGTGAAATAAAGCAAGAATATGCAAGACACTATTACCTTGCATAGACACAAGAAATGATTGTAACTGTCATAGTCATAATGCAAGAAAATCTGTTGAGTTTTTCTTGCGTATTCTTGCAAAGCGAAACAAAAAAATATAGAAAATATTTGTTTTTTTTAGAATATTAGATATATATATATATTAGTTGTTCTGTGCAGTAGGGCCTAATTTTTTATACGTTTGTGCAAAATAAAACCTTTTGAAATGTATAGGCGAGATGTCACCAGTGTGCGTCACTGTGACGCACACAAATGTATCTCCTGGTGTACTCGCTCTAGCAAACAGTAACACATTGCGAGCGAACATTTGTAACATGTCCGCGAAACTGCTACCTCTGTGCGCGAACACATGCTAGCTGTGGACTCGCGACATAGCGTACAATTTTGTACATTTGAATCCCGCCTTGTGGCTTAAAAAATAAATTTTAGAGCGTGACATTTGTCAAATCAATCTTGACATTTGTCAAACTGATTACCGTTTGATAACTGTCATCAACTTGTATTTAATATTCTAAAAAATCTTATAAAAAGCTTTCAAAAAATAATAAAAAGGTAAAAAAGGGTTAAAAAAACATCATTTTTAGTCATATTTATTTTATTTTTCTTAAAAAAACATACAATGGTTAAAGCTGATGAAATATTCAAGTTATTTCTAACTTTGCCCAAAATCAAAGTTGATTAAATGTTAGTTTTTCACACTTTGCCCAGTCACAGTTGTACAGACTACACGAATCTGTCAAATTTCACCAATCGAACATTAACCTTCCACTATTGTGATAAGGTTGAAAATCTATTGAAGAAATTTGACAGATTGAGGTAACTTGATATACACAATCACTATTTGTTTAGACAAAGTGAACAAAAGGCAAGAACATACAACAAATATGACTAACAACTTCGTATTTTCACCAGCGACTTTACAAAATAACCCACAGCCATTTCGCGTATAGCTTGGTAAATGTAATTTTAACTTAATAAGTTACAAAATGCTGTACCCGTTGCCTATATAGCTTATGCAAACAAAGATTTTTCAGTAATTTCTTCAAATACAGTGGTCTTAAAATTAAAATGGAAAAAAATATTTTTGTAAATTTTCTTGAAATAATTTGTTCCAGAAATTTAGAGGTGGACGCAGTTATATCTGAGCCGAATGTAAAGAATTATATAATTCTTTACATGATATGAAAACACATTAATAGGCTGACAGTATCGAGTAACAGGTATTGAATAGGGAGTGCACCTGTGTCTGCGCAAATGCTTGTGCACTATAATATGTCCTGCGCAGCTGGCTGATCTCCTTATATGAGAACAGCCGCTGTGCCCGATAATCGGCTAGGACGCTACCATCATCATCGAGTAACAGGTGTAAAGGGAAAAATAAAATAGAATTGTGTCTATTTTTGTCGCTTTCGGCTGTAATAAATATGCATTCACCTTTAAACTTCTCACATTACAAAAACGACGTAATGACGTATCTGGGGGCACGGTAGTGCCCCGCCAAGACGAGCCAAGCGCAGTTAAAACTTTAGATTTGATTCAAACTGAAAATTGACCACTGTATATATTTAAAATTAAAAAATATGACCATGAAAAAGTTTAAATATTATTCAAAAAAGTACTCCTCAACTGAAAAATAATACTCAAGAGTCTAAATAGCAAAGGCGTACAGGTATTTAAATCAAACATTTTTTTTTTATTAATTTATAATATAATATAAATACAACACCACCTTATTCGAATAAATATTTTTTTAGGTTTTAATTAATTTAGTTTTTTTTATTTAATATTAGATACTAATATTATTACAAGCGATGTTCTAAGCGCTACATTTCTGATAAAAAAAATATGCACCAAGGTTTTATTTTGGTTATTTTTTTACGTTTTCTTTTTAAGGACAACAAGTTTAGTTATTAGTACAGACAATAGCATATTAACCTACCACAATCTGTCAAATTTCTTCAATAGATTTTCAACCTTATCACAATGGTGGAAGGTTAATGTTCGATTGGTAAAATTTGCCAGATTCGGGTANTGTTCTAAGCGCTACATTTCTGATAAAAAAAATATGCACCAAGGTTTTATTTTGGTTATTTTTTTACGTTTTCTTTTTAAGGACAACAAGTTTAGTTATTAGTACAGACAATAGCATATTAACCTACCACAATCTGTCAAATTTCTTCAATAGATTTTCAACCTTATCACAATGGTGGAAGGTTAATGTTCGATTGGTAAAATTTGACAGATTCAGGTAGGTTGCCCTGTTGTCGTCTGTAGTATAACTAACCCAGTAGTAGTAGTTCCCAATAACCTATCTATCTCTGGATTTGCTTACTAGAGATAGGAATTTGACATTACTTGTATGGGGAAAATGTCAAAATTCTATCTCTAGAAAGCAAATTGAGAGATAGACTGAATATTGAATTTCAGAATTAATGGAGGTTTTGCGTTTTGTCGACCACAAATACCTATTATCTAAAAATAGTTTTTATTTAGCGACTTGCGCTAATGTTATAAGATTTGCGCAAACTATAATATTAGTATTTTTTATGTTGTTGTCCTTAAAAAAATGGTTTAAAAAATATACAAGTTAATCACTAAGAAGTTATGACGTAGTTAATTTTCAAAAAGATATTTAATTTTTATTGATTTTTGTGCCATTATTTTAGCGAATTTACGAAACCGTAAGTATATTTACCGGTAACTTTTACGGTTACGGTGAAAAACCGGAGTTTACGGTTTTTTTTCGATAAAATAATGCAGCACATTGATTCCGGGAATGTTTTAAAAATATCTTTTTTTAAAGTACTACATTTTTTATATTTATATCCATACTATATACGACTTTACACAAAATGTTAAGTAACTTGAGAAGGCTTACAAAATGATGGGTGACCAGTTATGTACTTTGTTTAATTTTTTTTAAAAGCAACATTCTATGTACAGTCAGTAAAAACGATTTTTTCTGATAGGGTAAAATTCATTTTTTTTTTCTTAAGATTTTTTGTACTCGTATTCAAAATAATATGTACGACAGTACAGACGACAGCACATCAAGTTACCCCAATCTGTCAAATTTTACCAATCGAACATTAACCTACCTACATTGTGATAAGGTTGAAAATCGATTGCAGAAATCTGACAGATTGTGGTAACTTGATGTGCTGTTGTCTGTACATAAGAAAGAAATAAATTATGATATCTGTCAAAATTATAACTTGTTATAAATATTTTTCGTGTTTTTTTTTTAAAATAAATGTACGTTTGTGTGTTTATATTTTTGTATTAAAAAATGTGTTTTTAGACCTCATGGAANATAAGAAAGAAATAAATTATGATATCTGTCAAAATTATAACTTGTTATAAATATTTTTCGTGTTTTTTTTTTAAAATAAATGTACGTTTGTGTGTTTATATTTTTGTATTAAAAAATGTGTTTTTAGACCTCATGGAAAACTAAGTAATACTTGATACCTATGACTGGTAACTACTACTTCTATATTTTATACAAATAGTATAAAATATAATTACGAGGGAAAAAACTAATTTTACGAAAAAAAAACTCAAAAAAAAGATGGAAGAAAAAAATAAATAAACGAAAATTCTGACAAATATCATAATTTTTATTTTATTTTTTATATTTTTCGCATTGAAAATACAATAAGAAAAATACATTTTAGAGTAAAACTATTTATTAATCAGCTTAAAAGATTGTTCAGATACAACCTACTTTTAACAGGGTAGAAAAAAAATAGAAAAAATATGAGAGTGGCGAAAAAATTTACTAAGAAAAATTTTTTTTTTCGAAATATAGCTACCCTGTTAAAAAGAGGTTGTCTAATAAAAAAGAACTTAACCTATATTATTTATATAATATTTACTTATTGTGTCTGTCCAATCAATTTAGCTGACATTTTACCTAAAATCTTAAAAACTAATATAAAAAATTAAAATTAAATAAAAGTACTTAGGTGTAGGAGAAAAAAAAATATTTTACAAAAACTTTTTTCTAATATTACTTATTGCAACTTAACGATGCCATAGACATCTGTTTTTTTTTTAATCCATTAAAATCTATGGTTTATAGATATCAGTCGTTTGTGGTAAGTATTTCGCTTTTTTCTTACTTTCAAAAATTTTTGTTGGTAACCAAAAAAAAAGGCAAAACTTTTCGTGATTTTTACAAAAAAATATAAAGTTCAAAAACAAAAATCTACGAATGAAATATACAACAAAAAAATACATTTAATAAATACACAATATTTTCTAAATTTTTATTTTTGCAAAAAAACACTTTTTAAACTCGCTAATCAAGAACTAAAATAAAATGGAATTCTTTTTTTTGTATCACAAACATATATTATCTTATTTTTTCGAAGCTGTTCGTTTTCTTTAACTCAAAATATCTAGCCTTTTAGTTAAAAAGCTATACATATTAAGCAGTGGGTAGTTCCTAGGACATATTTCAGAGGAGGTGGCGTGCTCATACTTTTGATCAATTTTAAACTTTATTTCTAAGAGATGAACGTCGAAATTTGACCAACTGCAAAATGGAGGAGTGTATACTTCAAACATTGTGACAATTTTAATTTTACACAATACACACTGACACTAATAATTTACAAAATGCTTGAATCTTTTACTTTTAAATTTAATATAATTTTTTTTTATTATTCAAATCAATACAAGTTTTTTTCTGACATTTGTCAAATATCATAACAACAACATGCTGTGAAAGACTTGATATTTGTTTTATTGTAAAATATAGTTTTTTGTGACAAGAGCAGAAGTCAAAAAACAGACATATCATTTTATGACATTTGACGAATATCATGACATTTATCACAAAAACGGATTCTAAATTACAAATCTATTTTTTTACTTAGCAGTGTAATAAAACTATGTTACAAATTTATTGCATGGTCGAGTCTGTGTGTTACCATCTCGGGAACTGGTTGTAGTAGGCGGAGTGTCACTGGTCGTAGCTCTTGGCTTTCCTGTCCATGTCATCTTCGGAAGTCCGGTTCATGGGATGATCTGACGAAGAGAAACACATAATTAAGAAACTAGAAGTTAATAATGGCGTCCTAGCCAACTCGTGGAGTCCCGGCTGTCATTTGAACATCTTTGGCAGTCGTTACGGGTAGTCAGAAGCCAGGAAGTCTG
>NWSH02000349.1:39343-58450 GCA_002382865.2 Heliothis virescens | reverse complement strand
GAAACTTTCACAAAGCAGCCCGGAGTTGGAAGTTGGTGATTGATACACCCGTGTATCGGAGAGCACGTTAATGTCTGTCCTGCTTGTGATCTCTCTCCGGTGGTGTCGGATTGCCGTCCCATCGCGCTATGAGAGTGAGGGAATAGAGAGTGCACCTGTGTCACAGCTAATGTGCAGCCACTATAATATGTCCTGCGCAGCT
The DNA here is from genome assembly GCA_002382865.2 of Heliothis virescens. Taxonomy (NCBI): domain Eukaryota; kingdom Metazoa; phylum Arthropoda; class Insecta; order Lepidoptera; family Noctuidae; genus Heliothis; species Heliothis virescens. The sequence continues at coordinate 58,248 of NWSH02000349.1, read as the reverse complement.
GACTGATCTCCTTATATGAGAACGGCCGCCGTGGCTGACAATTGGCTAGGACGCCATTATATTTTGTGGAAATCAAAGTCAAAATTTTATTTCAAACTAGCCGTTTTCCCGCGGTTTCACTCTGCGAATTACTGCCCGTACCCGGATAAAATATAGCCTATGTCACTCGTGGATAATGTAGCTTTCGAATGGTGAAAGAATTTTTAAAATCGGTCCAGTAGTTTTTGTGTCTATTCATTACAACCAAACAAACAAAGTTTTCCTCTTTATAATATTAGTATAGACTAGCTTCTGCCAGCGACTTCGTTCGCGGATCATGTCGCTTATGCCAGCGACAATGCGTTTTCCCAACATTTCCCTTCACCGCTCTGCTCTTATTGATTGTAGCGTGATGAAAAGTATACTATAACCTGCTCAGGAGTATGAGTAACAATTGTAGCAAGTTTCGTTAAAATCCGTCTAGTAGTTTTTGTTTCTATAACGGTTATACAGACAGACAGACTGACAGACAAAAATTCTACGGATTGCATTTTTGGCATCAGTATCGATGCTTAATCACCCCCTGATAGTTATTTTGGAAATATATTTCATGTACAGAATTGACCTTTCTACAGATTTATTATAAGTATATAGATATAGATTATTATTCAACTAACCTGGAATACATGTCGGTACAACGCAGCGAATCTCTCCTTAACCCTCTGTCTCTCTGCCAGCAGATTGGTGTGGTCCCGCTGGGTCCTCTGCTTCCGATCCCTGACGGTGCGCACCTCATCTGCCAACGACGTGATCTGGTCCAGCTTGCGCTTGCGGCAGTTCTGTGCTGCCACCTGGTGGGAGAAATGTGGTATTAAAATATATGGACTAATAGTTTGTTCATTCGTATCTGGGGGAATGGGGACTTTTTTGGCGTAGCCGGAAAAAATAAATAGAATCCCTACTAATATTATAAATGCGTAAGTAACTCTGTCTGTCTGTTACGCTTTCACGCCTAAACCAGTGAGCCGGTTTTGATGAAATTTGGTACGGAGATAGAATAGACCATGAGGAACAACATAGGCATCAGGAAGCGGGCGAAGCCGCTGGCAGAAGCTAGTATTACATAATCTGTCGCATTTATAATATTGGTAGGATAGGATATAAAATAATATGAGTAAAAATTGAAAAGATAAACAATAAGAAGAACAACTAGAAGATCTCTTCTTCTTTAATTTAAGAGCCTAGCTCTTGTCGGTGCAGCTCTTTCCATTTTTGTCTATCGAGTGCCAACTTCTGAACAATGGCTAATTAAAAGTCACACGGATCCATCGATCCCAAAGTTAGCGCGATCGGCTCGCGGGTTGGTGACCATCTTGTTATGACAAGTTCTTCCGTTTTTCGGAAGGCACGTTAAATTGGTGGGTCCCGGCTGTCATTTGACCACCTATGGCAGTCGTTACGGGTAGTCAGAAGCCAGAAAATCTGACAACCAGTCTTACCAATGGGTATCGGGTTGCCCGGGTAACTGGGTAGTGAAGGTCAGACAATCGCTCCATGTGGTACACTGGTACTCAGTTGCATACCCCCAACCCCAAAATACTTGAAAATTACCGCAGATAAATTGTCCTATATAAAGTACAAAAAATCTCACCTTATTCTTCCCGCGTCTCCTAATGTCCCTTATTAAGGACAGCTGTGCTTCACTGAGGTCGTGCTTAGACAGTCGCTCGTTAAACTCGTCCATGGGCAGGTTGATGATGTCTTGCACCTCCAAGGGTATGCCTGCGGTAACTTGGACAGGTTAATTTGGGCATTTTAAGGGTTAAAAAGCTTGGGGAATAGTTGTGAAATGTTTAAGATATACTTTAGGGTTATAATAGTGAGAGCAGAATTAGTTTTTGCTAGTGATTTCACCCGCATCTCGTGGGACCTACTCGGCGCATCTGGATAAATAAAACTAAATTTTACAAAAGTATTTTTTCAAATCGGTGCCATAGTCGAAGACTGAAGTTCCGTTTAAATAAACTTATTCTCCAGCTTTACAATATTCGGGAACAATATTTAATCAATGGTTCTCTCCGCATTTTTTTAGAAAACAATGTTTATCTGGGGGCACGGTAGTGTCCCGCCAAGACGATATAAAATTAATTATGAAAGTTCCTAATAATTTTGTCAAACTTAAATATTATTTTATCTAGGTATAAAACAATTATTCATACTAGATTTCTTCTTGTCCCCAAAGCAGGACATCAAATATATATATTACTAGCCGTTTTCCCGCGGTTTCACTCGCGTCCCGTAGGAAATATATCTGTACCCGGATAAAATATAGCCTATGACACTCGTGGATAATGTAGCTTTCGAATGGTGAAAGAATTTTTAAAATCGGTTCAGTAGTTTTTGAGCCTATTCATTACAACCAAACAAACAAACAAAGTTTTCCTCTTTATAATATTAATATAGATTTACAACTAGTATTCGTCCTTACCTAATGCCTTAGCCCGTTTCTCGTCTCTAGACAGATGTTGGCCGCTACTTGTGGCCGAAGATCCGCCGTCCGACATACTACCATCTGTGAGCCGCCGCACTGTGGGACAAGACGTACTCGTTTAAGTACAGTAGTAGCTAAATTATTTGGGACAAACGTGCTCATTTGAGTACAGCATGGCTTATGGGGTGTCCTTTTTAAAGGCCAGTCAACAATATTTAATTTTGACATATTAATGGCGTCCAAGGCCGATTGTCGGCCACGGCGGACATATTATAGTGGCCGCACATTTGCTGTGACACAGGTGCACTCTCTATTCCCTCACTCTCATAGCGCGATGGGACGGCAATCCGACACCACCGGAGAGAGATCACAAGCAGGACCCACTGCAACGTGTGACACGATGCACGGGTGTATCAATCATCAATTTCCAACTCCGGGTTGCTTTGTGAAAGTTTCTAAAACCCACAAAGCGATTTCGGCCCGACCCGGGAATTGAACCCGAGATCTCGTGCACAGCAGTCGGCTATGCGACAACTAGACCAATGAGCCATCTAGAACTTTATTTGGGTCATATTAAACTGGCATTAAGTCTTACCCCGTTTGTCCCTGACGGCGGCGGGTCGCTGGTCGTTGGCGAGAGGCGCACTATACGTGTGGTTGTGACGAACGCGCTCGGGTGTGGCGTATGCGAAGCGTGGCGGTGCCGGACTGGGGATGTTGCTCTGTAGAAGAAAGAGTTTTTTATATAAATATTACGGACTTGTGGTTCGTAATTTCTGAACTTCTTGTAACTGGGTAAAGTAAGCCTATGTCGTTTTTCATGCTTTAAACTGGCAGTGTATTGACGCCAGCAGGTCAACCTACCCGAATTTGTAAAAATACCAATCGAACATTAACCTTCCACTATTGTGATAAGGTTGAAAATCTATTGATATTTGACAGATTTAGATAAGTTGATGTGCTGGCGTCTGTACAAAATTTCATTTAAATCCGTTCAGTTTTGTTTAGTAAAGTTAAGTTCATTTATCATGCAGTAGTTGGCTGGTTTTTTAATTTCGAGAAATGAGTAAGTACTAAAATTGTATTAAATAAAGCTGAAGTTGGTACGGATTTAGTATTTACCTGTAGCAAAGCATGGCTCGAATGTGCAGTGTTCAGGTCGAGGGCCGGCGCGTGCAAGTTAGTCACGTGTGGGGGCGCCAGCTGTGGCCGGGGGGCGAACTCTACTAGAAATGGAGAAACAACATATCTTAATTACTGTACTCAAGCAAGGACATTACAGATAAAGTTCTAGATAACTATCTGACAGATAGGGCCATAGAAATGTTTTTAATTTTGACTACTTTTCTATGGCATGATATTTTACAGTTGCGTTCGTAGCTCTCAAACATTTTTTATTATTTAACTAGCTTCTGCCAGCGGCTTTGCCCGCTTCCCGAGGGAACTATTTCCCATACCCGGATAAAAAGCCTATATGTTATTTTGATATATAAGCTATATGTCTGCAAAGTTTCATCAAAATCCGTCCAGTGGTTCTTGAGATTAGCGCGTGCAAACAGACAAACTTTCAAACATACAAAAATTTTTTTTTCGCATTCTTATTCTTTTTCATTTCTTAATAGCCAGTGTTAGATAGCCCATTTATCGAGGAAGGCTATAGGCTACTTTTTATCCGGGTCCGCCGAGTAGTTCCCATGGGACGCGGGTGAAACCGCTGGCAGAAGCTAGTTAAGTATATATGCTTACCATTATGCATGTGCATATTTTCATGATGGTAGGTCTGTTCAGGGCATTCATACTTCACAACGCTGGGTCTACCAACTGGGTCCAAGGTCGGAGCTGGTTGCTCCTAAAAAAAATACAAAAAAATCATTAGTTTTTCATATATTTGAAAAGTGTACTTTAAAAAGGACACTATATGTAAACCTACTTCAATTTATTAAATTTCTTCAATAGATTTTCAACCTTATCACAATAGCGGAAGGTTAATGTTCGATTGGTATTGACAGATTCGGGTAGGTTGACCTGCTTTCTTCTGTACATACTAATAGAAAGTAAATTATATGAAACATGTACTTGAACGAGTACAATAATTAAAAAAAGTTAATAAGTGCAATTTTAGTCTTAAAACAATGTACAACTAACAGATCAACCTACCAAATCTGTCAAATTTTACCAATCGAACATTAACCTTCCACTATTGTGATAAGGTTGAAAATCTATTGCAGAAATTTGACAGATTGTGGTAGGTTTATGTGCACTCTATTTCTAAAGCAATAAGGTCTAAAACTGACTACCAAGTCTCTGTAGTTTTATCAAACATTTTTTGCTTTTAATTATCAACCTTATGATAACTGAATAAGATTAAAAATCGCTTGCATTTTTTTATAATGACTATGTTTAAGGAAATAAGTCACGAGTTAGATATAAAAAATATAATATTGATATAATTAAGTAATTATCATGACAAATTGTTTATGATATGTATATACTTTTTTATAACCAATCTATCATGATATATATAAATTAAAGATTATTGTTGAAATATATTTATCAAAATTCTTAAAATTTTTAAAAGCAGGTTTGGACATGTTTTTTTTCGAATAATAGGAAATAGGTTCTTTAGGACGCGGTAGTACAATATGATGATGATGATGGCGTCCTAGCCGATTGTCGGCCACGGCGGCTGTTCTCATATAAGGAGATCAGCCAGCTGCGCAGGACATATTATAGTGCACAAGCATTTGCGCAGACACAGGTGCACTCTCTATTTCCTCACTCTCATAGCGCGATGGGACGGCAATCCGACACGACCGGTGAGAGATCACAAGCAGGACCGACATTAACGTGCTCTCCGATGCACGGGTGTATCAATCACCAACTTCCAACCCCGGGCTGCTTTGTGAAAGTTTCTAAAACCCACAAAGTGATTTCGGCCCGACCCGGGAATCGAACCCGAGACCTCGTGATCAGCAGTCGGCTATGCGACCACTAGACCAACGAGGCAGGAACAATATAGCGGAGTATAGTACAATATAGCTAATAATAGCATAGCATAGCTTACATTTCGACAAATAATTAAATTGGGATAAGGGCAAGAGTATGATAATAGTATAGTATAAGAAAACATATCTTACTATAGCACAGTATAGTACAATATAGTATAGCATAGCATAGTATAGCACAGTATAGCTTAGTATAACTTCTATATCGACCACGAATAAAAGCGAGAAAAGAGCAAGGGTAGGATAATAATAGAGTATAGCATAGCATAGTATAGTACAGTATAGCATACTTAGCTTCTATATCGACACCGAATAAAATTGGAATAAGGGCAAGAGTATGACAACAATATAGTATAGCAAAACATATCTTAGTATAGCATAGTATAGCACAATATAGTATAGCATATCTACCTGAAAGCATCGCTTGCCGAACATGTGGTGCTTCTTCTGCGGCTGGTGAGGATTAGATCGCTCTCTTCCAAATGAGCTATCATACGGCCTAAATTTCGAGCTAAATGACAAAGCAAAAATATAAAAATTATTTCTTGTTTGTTTTTAACTTATCTTAAAGATAGAAACATGCGATGTCATTCGTAATTTTTATCTGGTACTTAGTCACATGAATGATAGCTTGCTTTCTTAGGTCAGTATTCTGATGGGTGATCATCAGTCGAAAACATGGTGATTAAGAACGCAGCGAGTTTTTTAGGTTCCTGATAAAGTGCTAGGTAGTAATCTGACAGATACTGCTAAAAAAGTAATCAATTTAAAATCATTTCTATGCCAGTATGTATATGTTAGATAATTGAAGAGCTCGTGGCTAAGTCAAAGCCGCGCGGATCGATCGATTATAAGGTTAAGCAACGCTTGGCGCGGTCGGTCCGTGTGACCATTTTGTCATGACGAGATCTTCCGTGTTTCGGAAGGCACGATAAACTGGTGGGTCCCGGCTGTCATTTGGCCATCTTTGGCAGTCGTTACGGGTAGTCAGAAGCCAGAAAGTCTGAAACAACCAGTCTTATCAAGGGGTATTGGGTTGCCCGGGTAACTGAGTTGTGGAGATCAGATAGGCAGTCGCTCTATGTGGCACACTGGTACTCAGCTGCATGCTGTTAGACTGGAAGCCGACCCCAACATAGTTGGGAAAAGGCTAGGCAGATATTGAATGAAATTTAATCTAGGTTGCTGGGGAGTTTGTTCCACCATTTCTTCTTCCCAGCAAAAACACAAAGGAAGTGGTAAAGGGGCAATCTAGGGGCTGTCTTTTGTAAAATTGACCTTCAAAATCGGTTCAGACAAACGCGAGGTAATCGCGCACATACATACACACATACAGAGGTCAAACTTAGTACCTCTTTTTTTGAAGCCGGTTAAAACGTGACGATTTTGTTTTACATCTTATCTTTAGTAGTTGTTTTGTTTACCTATGAAACTCCTGCGCAGAGTCACTGCCATCGCACCATTCGCCGTCCGACAAGGAAGGTACTCGTTCCGATCCCATTGAAGATACCGCGCTGTCGGATGCAGAGTCCCGCTCTATAACAACGAGAGAATTCCATCAAAATATGTTCAGCCGTTCCGTGACTTTGACGTAGCTGAAAAAATACATGCTTAGGCTGTATGCTCACATCAGACTTTTTGTAGGACGGATAACCGAGCGGATTTTTAGGGTTCCCTACCCAAAGGGTAAAACGGGACCCTATTACTAAGACTTCGTTGTCTGTCTGTCTCCACGCTGTATCTCATTAACCGTGATAGCTAGAAAGCCGAAATTTTCACAAATGATATAATGAAAAAAGGCTAAAAAAAAACAACACGTGATTAATGGACGGCCCCCTACAAAAAAACGGTCACCAATTTATTGGACGTCGGCAGAGTAAGATCCGGCACAACAATAAGTTGAAAAACCAGTGACAATAACAACGATGAACAAACTATCTTATCATAGTCTATTATATTAATTAAAATTTATCATTTCATATGGAATTTCATTATTGTTTTTCACAGACAATTTTGTCTGTCTTGCATCCGGCTTGGACTTAAAAAAACCGGCCAAGTGCGAGTTGGGCTCGCGCATGAAGGGTTCCGTACTATTATCTATGAAAAATGAACGTATCTATTACCTACAATTAGCCAAAAAACAAACATTTTTCGGACAGCAAAAAATAACTTTGTTTTTCATACAAATGTATGAATAACAAAGTTATAATTTGCGGTTTCACACCTTTTGTTGTGAATTTTAGTATTTGTTGTTATAGCGGCAACGGAAATACATCATTGGTGAAAATTTCAGCTTTCTAGCTATTACGGTTAATGAGATACAGCCTGGAGACAGACAGACAGACAACGAAGTCTTAGTAATAGGGTCCCGTTTTACCCTTTGGGTATGGAACCCTAAATACCTTGAACAAATTCGAAAATAAAACTAAGTTCCGTCTAAGGCAGTGTCAGTCACGGCAGCTGTTCTCATATAAGGAGATCAGCCAGCTGTGCAGGACATATTATAGTGGCTGCACATTAGGTGTGACACAGGTGCACTCTCTATTCCCTCACACTCATAGCGCGATGGGACGGCAATCCGACACCACCGGAGAGAGATCACAAGCAGGACCCACTGCAACGTGCGATACGATGCACGTATACGTATATTTGCAAAATAAAATGACATTGACTTTGATGATGATCATATTTATCATACAAATCCACTCAGAAACAGTATAATGACTGTCTATTTTTTTTAAGTATCATTTTGATAACACACCTACATCACAGAGTTGAAACTGTGTAGTGTGTCTTTATCTATAAAAATGACTTGACAAAAACTGTGTATTTATAGATAAAAATTATTGCCTTAGATTGAAGTTCTTAACACGATGTGTCCAAAGATCATTGAATGCTACCTTATTGGTTCGTTGAGACCACGCCTATATTTTTGGTAGGTATTTTAAAATGGGTGTGTCGGTAGTCCAAATCTAAGTTTTATATGCCTATAAATTAATGCTTAGTTTCGAAGTTAGATAAAATGACTTTTGTATGAAAATAACATCATAAAGAATACTTAAAAATGTTATAAGCGAGAAAGTAGAGAGTGCACCTGTGTCACAGCAAATGTGCCTGCACTATAATATGTCCTGCGCAGCTGACTGATCTCCTTATACGAGAACAGCCGCCGTGGCCGACTATATTGGGGACAAATATATTCTTCAATTAGAAAAATATCTTTACTATATTGAAACATATATTTTTGCAAAATTGAAGAACATATGTTTGCCACATTGGAGAATATACTTTTGTGATATTGAAGAATATATTTTTACTATATTGAAGAATATATTTTTTATTTTGGAGAATATATTTTTCCTACTTTCAAGATATTTTTTTGCTATATAGACAAATATTTTTACCATGTTAACAATTTTTTTTCAGCTTGTATTTGCGTATAGACGTACCTGTCATCATCATATGAGAGTGGCTGTGATGTGGGGCGTGATGTGGACCCGCTCCGTCCAGCATCCGCATCGTGTACATCCCTGTGAACAATACATTTATACTAATATTATAAAGCTGAAGAGTTTGTTTCTTTAATTGAACGCGCTAATCTCCGGAACGGTCCGATTGGAAAAAATCTTTCTGTGTTCGATAGCCCATTTATCGAGGAAGGCTATAGGCTAATTTTTATACGGGTGCGCGGAGTTATTCCCACGGGACGCGGGTGAAACTGCTGCGGAAACTAGTTTAAGTATAATACACGAACGCCTAGCAACTCTGTTGATTTGATCACAAGAGATAGGAACTTGACATCTTCTATAGATATAAAAATCAAAGTCCTGACTCATTCACTGACTCATCAACGCAGGGCCCAAACCCGTGAACCTATAAAGCTGACATTTTACACAGAGGTTCATCTTAAGACTCTCACGCGAGATAGGAAAGGATTTCCCGAAATTCTCACGGGAACGGGAAAAAAACGGGATTTTAAGTATTACGCGGGCGAAGCCGCTGGCAGAAGTTTGGAATTTATATGGAGCTACAGTCAAAATTTAATCTCTAATCCCGACTAAACAATAAACTAGTCGGGTAAAAATAATATGTAACAACATAATAATATGTGCAACATATGTGCATAATCTGCCTAGCCTTTTCCCAACTATTTGAGGGTCGGCTTCCAGTCTAAGCGGTTGCATCTGAGTACCAGTATACCCATTACCCATGGCGCCTGTCTAGTAGTACTGGTTGTCAGACTTTTTTACTTCTGACTACCCGTAATGACTGCCTAAGATGTTCAAATGACAGCCGGGACCCACCAGTTTATCGTGCCTTTCGAAACACGGAGGAACTCGTCATGACAAGATGGTCACACGGACGACCGTACCAAGCGTTGCTTAACCTTATGATCGATCGATCCGTGTGACTGTTACTGACGTGTCTATCCATAGTTTTGCAATTGAAGATAGGTATTCAACATGATTTATATAATATTATAAAGAGGAAAACTTTGTTTGTTTATTTGGTTGTAATGAATAGGCTCAAAAACTACGGGACCGATTTTAAAAATTCTTTCACCATTCGAAAGCTACATTATCCACGAGTGACATAGGCTATATTTTATCCGGGTACGGGCAGTAATTCCGATGGGATGCGAGTGAAACCGCGGGAAAACGGCTAGTAATTTATATGAAGCTAGTCAAAATTCAATCTTCGATCGCAAAAAAAACAGATAGATCGTTTATAGAAATCCAATGTTAATCCATCCTTTTTATAATAAATTATCTATACTAATATTATAAAGAGGTAAAATGGTTTGTAAATTTGTAAGTTCGTTTGTAGGGGGTAATCTCTGGAAGTAATGAACCAATTTTAAAAATTGTTCCACTGGTAGAAAGCTACATTATTCGTGAGTGCTATAGGCTATATTTTATCCGGGTACGGGCAGTATTTCCCACGGGACGCGAGTGAAACCGCGGGAAAACGGCTATTATATTAATAAAGGTTAATCAACACTGTCCATTTCTATCGTTACGATAATAACGTGGTAACTGACAAAAAAATCGCACGCGCATATCAAATGAAAACATATATTTATATTATTACTTTACAAAATTGTAAGGTTAGACCTCTGACCTTTGGGTCTGAAATCTGAACTTGGAGCGGTTATCGTTGTAGTGTAAACAATAGTTTTATATATATGTATTTATATTTGTACGGTTTTTGCAAATAGAGAGTGAATAAGCTATGATCAACACGTGTGCTTACGGCAGGTTGGCGATTTCAGATAATATATGTTTTTTTTTAGATTTTTAGTCACTGGTCTTTTATTTAGAGACTTTCACACTAAAAAAGTAATCTTTGAAGTTATTGAAAATTGCAAAAAAAAATGTAAACAAAAATTTTTGGAAAAACATTAAAAACACACGCGTCAAAACAAAACACATAAATAAAAAAAAAAACTTAAATTATTCTACATACCTAACCTTACCTCCTTAAATATATCCACCATTTTGCAAGAAAAAAAAAAAAAAAATAGAAAAAATCTTAAAAATAGAACACTAATAGCTGCTATTTAGCAAACAGCTCAGACAATACGCATGACAATGATGATAATAAAAATATACATAATAATATATGAAAGAAAAATATATTAAAAAAATGCTGTACTCACGCTGATTCGCCAAAAAACGGTATCGGAAAGAATGAGCTATGGAAGAACGGCAATCTTATCAGAAAGTTGTTATCAATTATCTGAGGTTATGTAAAAAAATATGTCGACCAATGATGATTTGTGTAATATTTTGTTGTTTTTTTATGTAGTAGTATTACTACGAAATATTTTTTCCAATAAAAAACAGGTTTTTTTGCACTTTTATAGAAATAAAACTTTTTTTTTCTAAAAAAAATTAGAAAGATTGTTTTTTTTTCCCTTTTATAAAAAACGTTTAGATTGATGTTTTTGGTACGTATACGAAATATTTTTTTGATAAAAATAGTGTAATAAATCCTAATATTATCAAAAATGTGAAAGTTTGTAAGGTTATATACGCAAAAACTATATGTTTTACGCAAAAACTACTAAATGATGGAACTTGTCAGTAATAAAGATTGAATGTAAGAATAACATATAGGCTACTTCCTTCCTCTATTGTTATAAGGTTGAAGATTTATTGAAGAAATTTGACAGATTGAGTTAAGTTGATGTGCTACTAAGCTAATCCAATCTGTAAAAGCCAATCAACTTTGAACCTTAAGCTGCTTTAGGTATAAAGTTGAAAATCGATTAAATTTGACAGATTGACTTATTAAAAATTAGGTAATCAAAATAATGTCTATTTTGTATATTTTTTTTTATCTAAATCTCTGAAAATATTCCAAGAAGAACAGAGGGCTTGGCTATAAAAATACTTTATCATCATTATTAGACAAAAAAAATGTCTAGTAATTATAAGATTATAGAGGTAGCTAAGTCAAAGCCGCGCGGATCGATCGTTAAGCAACGCTTGGCGCGGTCGGTCCGTGGTGTGACCATCTTGTCTTCCGTGTTTAGGCACGATAAATAGGTCCCGGCTGTCATTTGACCATCTTTGGCAGTCGTTACGGGTTGTCAGATGCCAGAAAGTCTGACAACCAGTCCCAACAAGGGAACCTTGATACCCCGATAGCCCAGGTTGTGGAAGTGCAGATAGGCAGTCACTCCACGTAAAACACTGGTACTCAGCTGCATCCAGTTATCCTGGAAGCCAGCAGCAAAAAAGGCAATACAGACGATGATTATGCGCAAAGAAACTCAAGACCAATTTTCAAATTCTAATAATATCCTATCGCCATATTCCAGCGTCAATATTCCTCTACTGCATGGGCACGCTGCTGTCGTACATAGCGGGCTGGTGCCTCACGTACCGGACTATCATCTGGCTGCAATTGCTCCTTAGCGTGTTCTGTACTCTCCTCATACTGCTGGTGGTCGAGAGTCCTGTGTATCTGCTTAGGCAGAAGAGAGAAGAGGTTGGTGGTTATTTTCGCAATGTTATTTAAGAGTAGGTTACCTGTTTTGATTGATTTGTCTGTCTGATTGAGATGGTCTGTGGAATTTAAAAATAATACTTAATAAAAAGTATATTTAACAAGGTTAAAGAACAAATATTTTCTTTTTCTAAATATTCATGACTATCTAATAACGGACCGATGTCAAACTACATTATTGGTTTAGTTTGAAAAACAGTCAAAATGGCAGCGAAAATGTACAAAAACATTTTAAAACATGCTCCCTGGATATATTTTAAATAATAATAGACAACAGAAAATCTAAGAAACGATGGATGTATGAAAGATGATATGGCTAAAAAAAAAATTTACTTGTGGAATAACGGCAGATAGAAGAAGCATGGAAGAAGAAAACATGTTACGCTGATTCCAAATAAATTGGGATAAGGGCAGAAGGATGATGATGAATAATGGATAATAGAAAATACCTGTACAAGATACAGCTAACATGTGACTGTGTCGATCTCACCAATGTAAAATAGCTAGTTATATAAAATACCCTCAAGAGAAGTTAGGCTTAGTAAACATTTTAATCAAAGGAAATATTTGCGTCTAATTTCAGGACGCAAGAGAAGCGATAGCCAAGTACAGAGGAGTTCCAGTGTCCTCAATGGTTGTGATAGAAGAGATGACGAGGATAAAGCAGCAGATCATGCCGGCTGTAGAGCTCATATCAATCACAGGTATGATATAGCTTAACCTATAGTAACTATACATGTTAAAAAGAAAATTAAGTGTTCAAAAGATAATAAGAGTTTGACTAACTACAATTGTTCAACTAGTGTTAGAAAAACACTTTAAAAATAAAATGGTTTATACCCGGCTGACTGCTCTCAATAGTGGTGGTCACTTATTTAAAATATGTAAAAAAAACAAATTTATGGACAACATAATTCTCTTTAAAGTATTTATTCGAAGTCTCAAAGAGAATCAGATATGTGGAAGATTAAAGAGCAATGTTATTTAATGTGTCACTTCATTAAAATATTTTACTTTCACAGATATGGACCCTAAAGCAGAAGAGGCTGAAAAACAGAAACTAAATGAAAAAGAAGATATTGTCCAAGAACAACCCAAAGCGATGTCACCAATCAAATTATTGTGTAAGTATTAGAGTTTTGCAAAATTGGCCAGTTGTCATATTGGAGTATTCAGTTCTGATTATTTAGTTAATGTTTTGATATCATAATGTGGAACAAGTTACTGCCAGCAGTTTCGTCTCGTGGGAGGTACTTTGCGTACCCGGATAAAAAGGAGCCTCTCTTCATGGGCTATCTAACACTGAAATCATTTTTATAAATAAAAATTTAATAGAAACATCCACGGGTCGCGCCAAGCATTGCTTACCATTATAATGGGTTGATCCTTGTGGCTGTTACTTAGCTCTTCAAGCTTCAGCTTTATAAGTATAGATTTAATAGTTCTTTTATATTTCGATATAGTATTAAGAATTCATTTTCTTTTTCAGTCGTGTCTCCGGTTTCAAGGCGGGCGTTCTTGGTTGTGACAGTAACGATTACAATGCAAGTAAGTTAATATTTAATTTGTCTCTCTTCATACAAGTATATATTACATTAAACTACAGTAAAAGTCACTTAAAAGTAAAAAATTGACGACACGTATCAAAGGACCATTTGGTCCCCGGCTGTCATTTAACCATCTTTGGCAGTCTTTATTGTCTGTCAGAAAGTCTGACAACCAGTCTTACCAATGGGTATGTATTGCCCGGTAGACTGGGTTGTGGAGGTCAGACAGACAGTCGCTCCATGTAAAACACTGGTTCTCAGCTGCATCTGGTTAGACTGGAAGCCGACTCCAAAATAGTTGGGAAAAGGCTAGGCAGATGATATAGGTTTCATCACTGTTGCACGTTGTACGGTTATAAACATAACTTTTTTAAATGGTTGAAAACACCACGGTGGCGCCGGATTTGGACTTGGCTGCCATACAATGAAATAAGGGCTCAACAAGAGCGTTCATATGACATAGATTTTATCACTGTTGAGCAATGTTGAAAAGTGGGTACAAATTAACGCTTGGTCCTTTTCTCTCTTTAGGTGTTCATGGGCATAGTTCCAGTGCAAGTGTACGCTAAGACGGTGTTCACGGAGACAGACCCGAGCAAGTCAGACCTGTACACCGTCGTGTTTGCCGTCATTCAGTTCATAGGAGCCTTGACCTCTTCACTCGTCGCTGATAGAGCTGGACGANACACAGAGGTTCATCTTAAGACTCTCACGCGAGATAGGAAAGGATTTCCCGAAATTCTCACGGGAACGGGAAAAAAACGGGATTTTAAGTATTACGCGGGCGAAGCCGCTGGCAGAAGTTTGGAATTTATATGGAGCTACAGTCAAAATTTAATCTCTAATCCCGACTAAACAATAAACTAGTCGGGTAAAAATAATATGTAACAACATAATAATATGTGCAACATATGTGCATAATCTGCCTAGCCTTTTCCCAACTATTTGAGGGTCGGCTTCCAGTCTAAGCGGTTGCATCTGAGTACCAGTATACCCATTACCCATGGCGCCTGTCTAGTAGTACTGGTTGTCAGACTTTTTTACTTCTGACTACCCGTAATGACTGCCTAAGATGTTCAAATGACAGCCGGGACCCACCAGTTTATCGTGCCTTTCGAAACACGGAGGAACTCGTCATGACAAGATGGTCACACGGACGACCGTACCAAGCGTTGCTTAACCTTATGATCGATCGATCCGTGTGACTGTTACTGACGTGTCTATCCATAGTTTTGCAATTGAAGATAGGTATTCAACATGATTTATATAATATTATAAAGAGGAAAACTTTGTTTGTTTATTTGGTTGTAATGAATAGGCTCAAAAACTACGGGACCGATTTTAAAAATTCTTTCACCATTCGAAAGCTACATTATCCACGAGTGACATAGGCTATATTTTATCCGGGTACGGGCAGTAATTCCGATGGGATGCGAGTGAAACCGCGGGAAAACGGCTAGTAATTTATATGAAGCTAGTCAAAATTCAATCTTCGATCGCAAAAAAAACAGATAGATCGTTTATAGAAATCCAATGTTAATCCATCCTTTTTATAATAAATTATCTATACTAATATTATAAAGAGGTAAAATGGTTTGTAAATTTGTAAGTTCGTTTGTAGGGGGTAATCTCTGGAAGTAATGAACCAATTTTAAAAATTGTTCCACTGGTAGAAAGCTACATTATTCGTGAGTGCTATAGGCTATATTTTATCCGGGTACGGGCAGTATTTCCCACGGGACGCGAGTGAAACCGCGGGAAAACGGCTATTATATTAATAAAGGTTAATCAACACTGTCCATTTCTATCGTTACGATAATAACGTGGTAACTGACAAAAAAATCGCACGCGCATATCAAATGAAAACATATATTTATATTATTACTTTACAAAATTGTAAGGTTAGACCTCTGACCTTTGGGTCTGAAATCTGAACTTGGAGCGGTTATCGTTGTAGTGTAAACAATAGTTTTATATATATGTATTTATATTTGTACGGTTTTTGCAAATAGAGAGTGAATAAGCTATGATCAACACGTGTGCTTACGGCAGGTTGGCGATTTCAGATAATATATGTTTTTTTTTAGATTTTTAGTCACTGGTCTTTTATTTAGAGACTTTCACACTAAAAAAGTAATCTTTGAAGTTATTGAAAATTGCAAAAAAAAATGTAAACAAAAATTTTTGGAAAAACATTAAAAACACACGCGTCAAAACAAAACACATAAATAAAAAAAAAAACTTAAATTATTCTACATACCTAACCTTACCTCCTTAAATATATCCACCATTTTGCAAGAAAAAAAAAAAAAAAATAGAAAAAATCTTAAAAATAGAACACTAATAGCTGCTATTTAGCAAACAGCTCAGACAATACGCATGACAATGATGATAATAAAAATATACATAATAATATATGAAAGAAAAATATATTAAAAAAATGCTGTACTCACGCTGATTCGCCAAAAAACGGTATCGGAAAGAATGAGCTATGGAAGAACGGCAATCTTATCAGAAAGTTGTTATCAATTATCTGAGGTTATGTAAAAAAATATGTCGACCAATGATGATTTGTGTAATATTTTGTTGTTTTTTTATGTAGTAGTATTACTACGAAATATTTTTTCCAATAAAAAACAGGTTTTTTTGCACTTTTATAGAAATAAAACTTTTTTTTTCTAAAAAAAATTAGAAAGATTGTTTTTTTTTCCCTTTTATAAAAAACGTTTAGATTGATGTTTTTGGTACGTATACGAAATATTTTTTTGATAAAAATAGTGTAATAAATCCTAATATTATCAAAAATGTGAAAGTTTGTAAGGTTATATACGCAAAAACTATATGTTTTACGCAAAAACTACTAAATGATGGAACTTGTCAGTAATAAAGATTGAATGTAAGAATAACATATAGGCTACTTCCTTCCTCTATTGTTATAAGGTTGAAGATTTATTGAAGAAATTTGACAGATTGAGTTAAGTTGATGTGCTACTAAGCTAATCCAATCTGTAAAAGCCAATCAACTTTGAACCTTAAGCTGCTTTAGGTATAAAGTTGAAAATCGATTAAATTTGACAGATTGACTTATTAAAAATTAGGTAATCAAAATAATGTCTATTTTGTATATTTTTTTTTATCTAAATCTCTGAAAATATTCCAAGAAGAACAGAGGGCTTGGCTATAAAAATACTTTATCATCATTATTAGACAAAAAAAATGTCTAGTAATTATAAGATTATAGAGGTAGCTAAGTCAAAGCCGCGCGGATCGATCGTTAAGCAACGCTTGGCGCGGTCGGTCCGTGGTGTGACCATCTTGTCTTCCGTGTTTAGGCACGATAAATAGGTCCCGGCTGTCATTTGACCATCTTTGGCAGTCGTTACGGGTTGTCAGATGCCAGAAAGTCTGACAACCAGTCCCAACAAGGGAACCTTGATACCCCGATAGCCCAGGTTGTGGAAGTGCAGATAGGCAGTCACTCCACGTAAAACACTGGTACTCAGCTGCATCCAGTTATCCTGGAAGCCAGCAGCAAAAAAGGCAATACAGACGATGATTATGCGCAAAGAAACTCAAGACCAATTTTCAAATTCTAATAATATCCTATCGCCANAGTCGCTCTATAACACACTGGTTCTCAGCTGCATGCGGTTAGACTGGAAGCCGACACCAACATAGTTGGGAACACTAGGCAAATGATGAATTAAGAAAAACGCCCGATATGTACAGTTTTACCGTAACATATTATCTTCATGCCCAAAATATAAACTTGTCATCATGATTAGGCATTTTATTATCTGTGGTACTACAGTATACGCCAGCACTAGTGTTTTGTATTAGAGTAAGATCCCAGGGCCACCAGACGTCATGTATTTTCTGACGAAGGAAATGTGGACGATTGAGTAGTGTTAGTATGTACTAAGAACGCATGCCTATCGGCTAGCTTGCTCAGACGGCTAATTTTCAGGTATCGGGTAATCAAGGTACATCAAAAGATTACTTACCTCACGTAAATTCTCAAAGCTGATTTTTACGTATATTTTAGGCAATATCCTTAAAAATAAGTCGCCAATACTCCCAGACAGTTTCCGTCGGCCGTTTTGCTTTGCAGACGCTTTAAAGCTCCCAAAATAATTATTAAAGTCACGTAAATTCTGATGCTCCATTTTTATATATGTCTACCAGGCAACTATTTTAAAATCTTTTACAAGTAGATAGACCGATCCAAGGGGCCAATCACCCCATAAGCTCAATTTTAATGCCTCTGTGGGTAGGAGCGCGAGGGCACTATCCACGCGCATGAGACTGAGTGAGACATGTATTAGAATATATTGACTTCTCTCTCTCTTACTCCGTTACAATTTACTCATATCAATTTATTGTTAATATAAAAAAGCTCGGGCTCCTACCACAAGGGCATTAAATTGAGCTTTATGGGGTGATTGGCCCTTGGAGCCGGTCTATCTACTTGTTAAAAGATTTTAAAATAGTGTTCCTGGTAGACATTATAAAAATGGAGCATCAGAATTTACGTGACTATTATAATTATTTTGGGAGCTTTAAAAAGCGTCTGCCAAAGCAAAACGGCCGACGGGAAACTGTATCCTGGAGTATGGCGACTTATTTTTAAGGATATGCTTAATATACGTAAAATCACTTTGAGAATTTACGTGAGGTAAGAATCTTTTGATGTACCTGATTACCCAACCTGAAAAATTAGCCGGTCTGAGCAAGCTAGCCGATAGGCATTGCGGTTCTTATAGTAATACTTAACACTACTCAATACGTTCCAATTTCCTTCGTCAGAAAATACATGACGTTCTGGTGGCCCTGATTCTTACTCTAATACAAACACTAGTGCTGGCGTAT
>NWSH02000349.1:12405-26823 GCA_002382865.2 Heliothis virescens | reverse complement strand
AACTGATATTCCTGGAACACCCTAAGGTATCAAGCTGATTACTTTGACATTTGACGTTGTTTCCGCGCCAATTTTTCACGTTGACAGTTTGGTTTTTTTCAAACTTTTTTTTTTGCAAAAGGCGTCTAATGCCATTCTTTGGTAAAAGCTGCCAGTACCGTAGTCGTAAGGTGCACACCGTCACACCGAACTAAATGTGTAATTAGCCATTTGCATCGTCCGCTATTGCATGGCGTCCTACGAAGACAAAAGACTACGTCGTGACAATCAACTGACAAAAGTGGTCAACTACAGTACTTTAACAAGATATAATTTTGCTATTTCAGTTCAAAATTAGAACTGTTTTTTCTCGTATCCTTAATGTTATCATAATATTAGTTATAGATAAAAACCACCCCCCAAAAATTTGGGGGTTATGTTATATTGAGATAACACACTGCGTTTCAGTATTACTACTCTGTCGTGATCTAACGACTCGCGTCACGGAAATTCCAGCTCTGTATACCAAAGCGTCAACGAATCCGAAACTTTCATGGAAATTTTGGCGATATCAAAGAAATATTCGTTTTGAGGCATTAACGAAGATTCGCATGCAGCAAGATAGATTAATTCATATATTTTTGGAAAAGATAAAGAGATGAAGAATTTGACGACATTCCAATAGCTGGATTTGAGGGGTTGCCTAGCTACGCTTATGCGCAAGCCATTTATGCCGATGGCAGCCATATGTGCGTTTCGCCCCTGCTGTATCCGGATCCTGTGGAATATCTCTCAACAGTTATTATTAAATACTTAATGAAGATAGGTAAGATTTTCTAGGAAAATTAAAGAACCCTATTCGTATATACCCGTACAATCACCAGCCTCGGTACCTAAAAAGTTTACTGCCGCTAACGACTCTGCGCAATTTTCCTGACGACAAAAAATTGACGAAAGCTATTTATATTACAAACTAGCATCTGCGCCCAGCGGTTTCACCCGCTCTCCGTGAGGGAACATCGCTACTAGCGGCCCCGGAAAAAAGTAGCGCTGTAACCTTCCTAATGACATAAAATGGCCTATCTAACATGAAAGAATTTTTTCAAATACAGACCAGATGAGATCACTGAGGATTCGACTAGCGCATGCATTGCTCCTTCCAAAAACAAACAAGAAACAAACAACAAACTCTTCGCAGCGTTTATGAAATATTAGTATAGGATACACAGCTCGGACTACGGAACATTTGGGAATAAAACTAAAAGAAAATACTAGGGCCCACGTAGTTACGACACAAGAATAAACTATTTAGTGCACGACATCCAAAACCGGAGACACGGCGCAGCTGCGAGTTTAAGCGACCAATAGAATTTCGTTATTCATTAACTTATATCGACTACGCCCACTCCACCACACACATACCAGACTTGCTATAGATCCCTTGAACGCTGACAGGAAGGACCCTGGCTGCTCGATATTGAGTCCGCTCCTGAACAAACAATCTTTCGCCACATACAAATCCATCCTACTCCTGCACGTTGATCATAGGCCTTATGTCTGTGACCAAAAAGACCAAAACATGTAACAACGTATGACGCCTACACCTAGGCCCGGATCTCCCACAAGCCTATAATGTCTGCCAGACCGACCTACAATGATCTGGCTCGCTCTACATCCCAGCGTCGTCAACCACACTAGAACAACATCATGCGATCTGATAGCCTAGCTTCCTCTGCTACCAGTGTGTCACATGAGCGACTGCGATGTTGCTGATCCCACAACCCACGGTTACCGGACCAACCCCAATTTATCCTTAGTAAGACTGGTTGTCAGACTTTCTGGTTCTGACTACCCGAAACGAGCGCCAAAATGTCCAAATGATGACAGCCAGGGACTTAATTTGAACGTGCTTCCGAAAACACGTCTACTAGGACGCTTCATAACGTGGGCACCATCCACGGCCGAACTGCGACAAGGTATGCGTGTACCTTAAGGTCGAGCTCGAAATCCTAGCCTGTGACTCAGCCAAAGAACGAGCGTCTATTTAAAAAGGGAAAAATATTGCATATTATTAACTGAATACCATTATCTTATCAGAAATAATTTTGATAAATTCACTTAATTGTATTGTGCGTAGATCATAGGACGCAGGCGCCATCAACTACCTCATCTACAAAGTTCTTCAAAGATTTTCAAGCCTTATCACACAATAGATGGAAGGTTGATGTTTCGCACTGCGTATTGACAGATTCGGATCAGTTCGACCTTTGCTCATACTACGCTTACTTTCAGAGAGGTTACCATCACTCTCCAAGAACTAATTCCCGCAACACTGGAGATAAAAATAGCCTAAGCCTATGTATCCTATACCAATATTATAAAGAGGAAAACTTTGTTTGTCTTGATACCCGGATAAAATATAGCCTATGTCACTCGTGGATAATGTAGCTTTCGAATGGTGAAAGAATTTTTAAAATCGGTCCAGTAGTTTTTTGAGCCTATTCATTACAATCAAACAAACAAAGTTTTCCTCTTTATAATATTGGTATAGATACATAGGCTTAGGCTATTTTTATCCAGTTGCGGGAATTAGTTCTTAGGAAGTAGATGTAACCGTCTCTAAAAGTAAGCTATATGACGCAAGGTCAATCTACCCGAATCTGTCAAATACCAGTCGAACATCAACCTTCCACTATTGTGATAAGGTTGAAAATCTATTGAAGAAATTTGTCAGATAGAGGTAAGTTGATGCGCCTGCGTCTATACCTACACAAATAGACAATTATGTGAATATCAAAATTATTTCTGATAAGATAATGTACTAAATAAATATGCAATATTTTTCCTTTTAAATAGAGCTCTCTTGGCTGAGTCACAGCATGGATCGATCGATCATAAGGTTAAGCAACGCTTCGCGTGGTCGGTCCGTGGATGGGTGACCCACGTTATGACGTCCTACGTGTTTCGGAAGGCACGTTCAATTAGTCCCGGCTGTCATTTGGACATCTTTGGCAGTCGTTTCGGGTAGTCAGAAGCCAGAAAGTCTGACAACCAGTCTTACTAAAGGATATTGGGTTGGTCCGGGTAACTGGGTTGTGGAGATCAGACATGCAGTCGCTCCATGTGACACACTGGTACTCAGCTGCATCTAGTTAGACTGAGAGCCGACCCCAACATACTTGGGAAAGGGCTAGGCATATGATGTATTTGGCTTCACACATAAGGCCTAGATCAAAGTGGAATGGCGAAGTTTTTAAACGACCAATAGAATGTCTCCGTTCAGGGATACTACTGAGTGGGCGTAGTCGATATGTTTGAATAACGAAATTCTATTGGTCGCTTAAAACCTTCCACTCCGCTCCGTTTTGGAGTCCCAAAAATATTTATCTTTTGAACTAGTGGCCTATATTCTTTTAGTTTTATTCCATTCCAAGTGTTATCTATACTAATATTATAAAGCTGAAGAGTTTGTTTGTTTGTTTGTTTGTTTGAACGCGCTAATCTCAGGATCTACTGGTCTGATTTGAAAAATTCTTTCAGTGTTAGATAGGCCATTTATCGAGGAAGGTTACAGGCTACTTTTTTTCCGGGAGCGCGCAGGAGTTCCCACGGGAGAGCGGGTGAAACCGCTGGCGCAAGCTAGTTGTAATATAAATAGCTTTCGTCAATTTTTTTGTCGTCACGGAAAATTGCGCGAGTCGTTGCGCAGAAACTATTTTTAGGTACCAGCTGGTGATTGTAGGGTATATAGATAGGTTTCTTTAATTTTCTAGAAAAATCCTTACCATCATAATATTTATAATAACTGTTGAGATATTCCACAGGATCCGGATACAGCAGGGGCGAACGCAAATATGGCGCCATCGCATAAAATGGCTGCGCATAAGCGTAGCTAGCAACCCTCAAATCCATATTGAATCGTCAAATATCTTCAATCTTTATCTTTCCAAAGATATAAATTAATTATCTTTGCACGAATCTTCGTTAATCCTCACAAATATTTTCTTGGAATACGCCAAAAAATTCCATGAAAGTTTCGGATTCGTTGACGGAATTTCCCGTGACGTTAGATCACGTAAGAATATGTAAATATGAAACGCAGTGTTGATCTCAATATAAACATAAAACCATTGTGTTTTATCTAAAACTAATATTAGATAACATTCAAGGATCGAAAAACAGTCTATATTTGAATGAATACAAGCAAAAATTATATCTTTTAAGTACTGTAGTTGACACTTTTGTCATTGATTCACACGTAGTTTTTTGTCTTCGTAACGCCATGCAATAGCGGCACATGCAAATGCTACATTCACTGTGCACCTTACGACTCCGTACTGCACTTTTACCAAAGAATGGCATTAGTACGCCTTTGCAAAAAAAAGTTTTGAAAAAAAACCAAACTGTCAACTTGAAAATTGGCGCGGAAACAAACGTCAAATGTCAAAAAATCACTGTTCCTTTTAGGTGTTCCAAATATCAGTTCCGAAATACCAGTTCTTTTTCACGAGTATTTTTGAACAGTTCACTTCACTTGACGATATTGTGCTTCATAACGAATAGTCTATAAACATATGAATAGACTCCCATGTTTGTATAATATGTTGCGTCAATTCTTTTTAATTACACACATACTGTTTTGACAGCCTTTTACAAAATTTCTTCTTTTATTTTTGTACTATTTTCCTCGTTTGAATATTATGAAGTTTGACAATGATATTCCACCTCCTTTAGACTAAAAACTCTTTGGTAGACACACTGACGTTTAAACTTTTATTCAGGCAAAGGTATTCACTGCACAGCCAACCACAGAACAAATGATAAACGTCCCTCATTCCCATCTTAAATAAAGTCTCATAAAATAAACACTATTATCTTATTGGCGGAGTAAATAGTTTTAAATTTAGAACATTATAATCGTATGTCTTCGGCCATTTTCGTGTGTCAACGCCGGAGAGGTAGCGGTGACTAAACGATTTTTTTTAATAAATCGATTACGTCATCCCGGCCGGAGTATATCGATAAGATACGATTAGTTGTAATTATTGTGCCGATTTTCCGCTGTAGTTCTGTTTTATATTTAGTAAATAATTGATATTAATAAATATAATAAAGAAGAAACGTCAAAAATACGTGATTTCATGCACGTATGTATCACAGTTTAAATATATATAGAACAGTTGGGAAACTACCTACTATCGTTCGTAATGTCACACTCACACACGCATGCGCATTGATGAGCCTTTATGTACCTTTACCAGTGCTGTCAGTACTGAGTGTCACGTCAAAGCAATCACGCCAGCAAGCATTTGGCCAAATTAGGAACTAAAGTTCGACAGATATTTAAATCAGTACTACCAAGTGACAACCCTACGGCTTCGATGGTGCTTAAGTCATCGTTTTGACAACAAGGCTTAGCTTCATTGCTGTTATTATGTGATAGTAACTGCCTCGTTGGTCTAGTGGTCGCATAGCCGACTGCTGATCACGAGGCCTCGGGTTCGATTCCCGGATCGGACCGAAATCACTTTGTGGGTTTTCGAAACTTTCACAAAGCAGCCCAGAGTCGGAAGTTGGTGATTGATACACCAGTGCATCGGAGAGCACGTTAATGTCGGTCCTGCGCCTAATCTCTCCGGTCGTGTCGGTATTCTATCCCATCGCGCTATGAGAGTGAGGGAATAGGGAGTGCATCTGTGTCACAGCAAATGTGCAGCCACTATAATATGCCCTGCGCAGCTGGCTGATCTCCTTATATGAGAACAGCAACCGTGGCCGACAATCGGCCTTGGACGCCAGTATCTCGGTACGATAGGTAAGTCCAAAGAGCATTCGCGACAAGCCTTAGTTAACCTTTGATCGGTCGACCCATGCGGCTGCTACTTAGTTTATTTATCAGAGGAAATGCTAAGATTATCATCAATTTATATTGATTACTAGCTTCCGCCAGCGGCTTCGCCCGCTTCCCGAGGTAACTATTTCCCGTACCCGGATAAAAAGTAGCCTATAGCCTTCCTCGATAAATGGGCTATCTAACACTGAAAGATTTTTTCAAATCGGACCAGTAGTTCCTGACATTAGCGCGGTCAAACAAACAAACTCTTCAGCTTCCAGTCTAACCGGATGCAACTGAGAACCAGTGTTTTACATGGAGCGACTGCCTGTCTAACCTCCACAACCCAGCTACCCGGGCAACCCGATACCCATTGGTAGGACTGGTTGTCAGACTTTTCTGGCTTCTACTGCGTAACGACTGCCAAAGATGTTTAAATGACAGCCGAGACCCGTGTTTATCGTGCCTTCCGAAACACGGAAGAACTCGTTATGACAAGATGGTCAAAATTAGGAGGGATTTTTATACTATTGTGAATTAAGCATGACTACGTGTAAATCCCTATATAATATATTTTATGCTCTATAATCAGACAATTTTGTTGTGATATATGTAATACACCAAAGATTAAATTATTTCAGATTAGATATACTCGTTCAAAGTACGAGTGCAGACCAACCTACACGAACCTGTCAATACCAATCGAACATTAACCTTCCACTATTGTGATAAGGTTGAAAATCTATTGAAGAAATTTGACAGATTGTGATTGGTTGATATACTGGCGTTTGTACAAGTACATACAGTCATTATGTTTTCAGCAATATTTTACCGCGAAATATCAGTGATTCAAAGAATTATATATGACGTGTTATTGACGTACTTGTCATAAGATTAAATCGGTTTTAGCGCCATGGCACATTGTACCGGCACCGCTCCAACCCGGCAAATAACGTGTCATTTAAATTTGAACATTAAATCGTATGACGTATGATGTATTTCATGCAAAACAAAAAAGCCAACGGCGGGTTGTCAGCGCGCGGTTTCCTATCTAACAATATGAAATATATCATACGTCATACGATTTAATGTTCAAATTTAAATGACACGTTATATACCGGGTTGGAGCGGTGCCGGTACAATGTGCCATGACCCTTAGACTGCGAGTTTTAAAGCGTGTATACGGAGAGCACGTTGCAGTGGGTCCTGCTTGTGATCTCTCTCCGGGGGTGTCGGATTGCCGTCCCATCGCGCTATGAGAGTGAGGGAATAGGGAGTGCACCTGTGTCACAGCTAATTCTTTATCTCAGTATCTTCCGCCAGCAGTTTCATCCAATTTCTGAGCAATCAAAGCAGAAAAATGTAGCCTTAACATTATTCTAACACTAGCTTCTGCCAGCGGCTTCGCCCGCTTCCCGAAGGGACTATTTCCCGTACCCGGATAAAAAGTAGCCTATGTTGTTCCTCAGGGTGTATTCTATGACTGTACTAAATTTAATCAAAGTCGCCTCACTGGTTTAGGCGTGAAAGCGTAGCAGACCGACAGATAGACAGAGTTACTTTTGCATTTATAGTATTAGTAGGGAAGTAGGGATATAAGCTACAGTACTGCCAAGTTTCATCAAAATCTATTCAGCCATTTGCGAGGAAAGTAGTAACAAAATTACACACACCCACAATCTTTTGCCATTATAATTTAAAGGCTAATGGAATATTACCAATAATGATTCGCAATACGTAAAAACATATCTACCCCATGTGACTTGAACTTAACGAGTCACAGATAAGGGATCAAGTAAAAACCGGTAAATTCTCGGTAAACACCGGTTCGGACGGAAATGTCAGATAGTAACTATTATATTTTTGGACGAATAATCATGTGTACACGTGCAAATATATGATAAGATTCGGTTACTTGTACTAGGTAAAGCAATTATTATATATCACGGTTTCTCCCGAGATCCATACTAATATTTTTAAGTTTGTTTGAACGTGCAAATTTTACCAACTACAGGAGCGATTTGAAAAATTCTTTCAGTGTTTTATAGTTAATTTATCGAGGAACTATAGATTTTTTGCTACGTTTTATCTGGGTGCGCGGAGTAGTTTATACCTTTAGCGGAAGTAAACTTGTAACTTTTTGTTAAATGGGTTTAGACTTTGTACAGACAACAGCAGGTCAACGTATACGAATCTGTCAAATTTTACCAATCAAACATTAACCTACCTGTTGTGTGATAAGGTTAAAAATCTATCGCAGAAATTTGACAGATTGTGGTAACTTGATGTGCTGTCGTCTGTACAATGGAGTTTGTGGGAAAGTAACAGCCTAGCCGCAAAGGTCGATCGATCCTAGTGTTAAGAATTTCATCATTTGAATATCTTTGGCAGTCGTCAGGTTAGTTAGAAGCCAGAAAGTCTGATAATCAGTCTCACCAACGGCTTACACTTTTGGGAAGCTACACTATCCCCGAGTCACATCGGCTACATATTCACAACCGGTCTCCCCGGTGGTGTCGGAGTGCCGTCCCATCGCGCTATGAGAGTGAGGGAATAGAGAGTGCACCTGTGTCACAGCTAATGTGCAGCCAATATAATATGTCCTGCGCAGCTGGCTGATCTCCTTATATGAGAACAGCCGCCGTGATCGACAATATTATTTTATCCGGGCACTGGAAGTGAAACCGCGGGAAACTGCTGGTTTATAAAGCAACTAGATTCTGCCTTCCCGTGGGAATTTCGGGAAATCCTTTCATAGCGGATGCCTACGTCATAACATCTACCTGCATGCCAAATTTCAGTCCGATCCCTCCAGTGGTTTGGGCTGTGCGTTGATAGATCACTATGTCAGTCAGTCACCTTTGAGTTTTATATATTTAGATAAAATCAGAATAATTGTAAATAATGATGATGGCATAAATATTAAAATGTTAACAGTCACGCGTGATTAATTCGTCATAATTATATACAAATATCAGTCACATGATTTTAATATGACAATCACAAATCAATCAATCAAATAGGATTTCTAAAACTTCTTTATTATTTGTTTTGCGATTAGAGATAAAAATTTAACATCTACTCGTGTACTAATATAAACAGCATGATGATGGCATCGTAGCCGATTGTCGGCCACGGCGGCTGTTCTTATTTAAGGAGATCATCCAGCTGCGCAGGGCATATTATAGTGGCTGCACATTTGCTGTGACACAGGTGCACTCTCTATTCCCTCACTCTCATAGCGCGATGGGACGGCAATCCGACACCACCGGAGAGAGATCACAAGCAGGACCCACTGCAACGTGCGACACGACGCAGACGCACGGGTTGTGCCTATCAATCACCACTTTCCAACTTCGGGTCGCTTAGGAAAAAGTTTCGAATGATATCTATACTAATATAATGAACGAGGAAATATTTTTTTGGTTGTTTGTACAAAAGTACTGAAATTATAGGACTTTATAACATCGAAGAATATATGTTTGCTATATTGGAGAATATATTTCGTTATATTGAAGAATATAGAAGAATGAACAGGAAATATTTTTCGGTCATTTGTACCCCCCTAAAGGTATTTTTTTTGGTTGTTTGTACAGGCCCGAAACTACAGACCCGATTCAAAAATTCTTTCATTGTTGGGATACTACATTATTCTCAAATAACATACATATTTTATCCGGGTACGGGCAATTCTCTGGAGACGCGGGTGAAACCGCAGGAAGACAGCTAGTAATAAATATGCACATTCAAATCCACAGTAAAATAATAATTTTGTTTTTTTTTATGTTGGATTTATAAATATTTTCTTTTTGTATTGGAAGCGTGCACAGCGCCATCTACATTTTGAAATTGGAAACACTACTACGAAGCTGGAATTTTCGAGAAACCTATTCTAGTCTTACCTTGCTTCGAGAATCAATGGTTTCTTCAGATAATTTTTAAAAACTTTTAACTTTAACAAACAAACAATTTTTTTTTTCTTCTTTATAATATTTTTTACTAGTATTGTACTTTACTTGTCTCCAACAAATACATTTTTTCTTTCCTATCATTAGTAAAATCCTTAATATTCTAAGAACTCACCTTCGTTCATAGCCATGTCCATGAGCTGCAGATCCTCATCATTCAGGATAGACTGGAGAAACCCGTCCTGATTGGTCGGCCCTGTCATCTCCGCGGAAGCATTCTGTTTGGAAAGGAAATAAAATTAATTTTACGAACTAATACTACTTTGAGAAATACTACATAGGAAGACTGGTGATGATGATGATGGCGTCCTAGCCGATTGTCGGCCACGGCGGCTGTTCTCATATAAGGAGATCAGCCAGCTGCGCAGGACATATTATAGTGCACAAGCATTTGCGCAGACACAAGTGCACTCCCTATTCCCTCACTCTCATAACCCGATGGGACGGCAATCCGTCACCACCGGAGAGAGATCAGGCGCAGGACCGACATTAACGTGCTCTCCGATGCACGAGTGTATCAATCACCAACTTCCAACTCCGGGCTGCTTTGTGAAAGTTTCTAAAACCCACAAAGCGATTTCGGCCCGTCCCGGGAATCAAACCTGAGACCTCGTGCTCAGCAGTCGGCTATGCGACCACTAGACCAACGAGGCAGAGGAAGACTGGTAATTAGTGACCGATACTTCAACACGTGATTATACTCTAGAAACTTTTTATACCCAAAATTCAGTCCATTTATCGGGCAAAGTTTTTGGCTTTTAATCCGGGTATGGATAGTAGTTCCCTCGGGAAGCTGGTGAAACCGCGGTATAAAGGTAGTTGTTAGTATAGAAGTAGTTATATATTCGGATATATTGGTGTCGGATTGCCGTCCCATCGCGCTATGAGAGTGAGGGAATAGGGAGTGCACCTGTGTCAGAGCTAATGTGCAGCCACTATAATATGTCCTGCGCAGCTGGCTGATCTCCTTATGTGAGAACAGCCGCCATGGCTGGCAATCGCCTAGGACGCCATTAGTATAGAAGTATATGATACCTGATAGTAGAGTGGATCATGCTGCTGCGGGTGCTGGGCTGCCTCCACCTTGTAGGCACCTTCCAGTGGAGCCGCCGCGCCACCTGAGATAATTGAACATTAAGTTATTTATGAGAATAGGCATGACGACAGGGTAAAAAATAAGCAAATCCATTTAGTCCGTAATTTAGATTATCGCAAAATATTGGACACGTATTTTTTGTTTTTAAAAATCTATCAATAATAACAAAGATAATGAGTATCAAAGTTCAGGAGTGGGGGGTCCTGACGTCACGCCTATGTCAAAATTGTACGTAGTCGTGACGTCACGCGCGGTCAATTTCAGCGGTCTATAACTAAATAATTATTTATTTAGATAAAAAACGAAAAAATACGTATGTAATATTTTTTTATAATCTAAAAGACGGACTTATTAGATTTTTTAGTCGTCATGGCTATTACTTTACTGAGTCAAAGGATTTATTTGCTAATGAATACAGTTAACCCCTTACCGCATACGAAACCATATTTGGATGCAGAAGTTTATGATTTTTTTAAAGGACAATGATATATCTCATCTTAAAAAAATAACTTGCATTAGAAACGGAATTTCGTAGGCAAACGAAAAATTTATTAGTTTGAGCATCGCAAATATCACCTGTAATTTTTTTTGATGTTTATGTTCAGCGCGGGCGACGAGTCGGGTAGGAGGAAAAAAGTGCTACTTTATAAATTAGATATAAATACCAAAAAGGCGAGTAGAGGCATGAAAAAAAATATATCTAGATTCTCTCGAGTTTCTAGAATATGGGAAAAGTTAGATGTTTGCTTGATTTTGCTTCGTTTAATTTATTTTCATGTTTTTTTCAATTTGCCTTATTTGGCTTCGTATGCATACTGGTCAAAACGTATTCCGTCATATGTGGCTTGGTATGCACTTAAGAATATTCTTAAATACTAATACTACTTACTACAAACTAAAATAAAAACGTAAATAAAAGAACATGAGTGATGTTAGGCGTCGAAGTATTCCTCCACATCACTGTCCTCCGGTAACGTGCCCAGAAGACTGGCTGCATTGCCACGTTGTATGGCAATCCTTCACCAAAGAAAAAGCCAGCCACGTGAAGCGTCAACAAGTCTTTTATCTAAGACCTCGAAGAGGAGTCGTGTACTTTAGCCCCATGGTCCGAGCGTTTCGATCCCAAACGGCTCAAAATATAGTTTCCAACAAGGTTGCTATACTTGTGCCGCTTGGTGGTCTTTGCAGAAGTAGCAGCACCACCAACACAGCCTGCCGTGCTAGGCAGATGCGATGGCGCCAGGGTGTCGACGCACGTTGCATCCCACACCAAGGACCTACCCATCTTCCAGGGCAACAGCGTCTTTCAGTTGTACAAGAGATTTTTTTTAACCTGGTGGACATGTCGCTTGTAAATGCTTGGTTGTTGTGGCATCGAATCAATACCAATTCCAACATGCCTGTGTATAACTTCAAACTTGCATTTTACGAGCATATGCGAAAGACAGGGAAAGGTGTTACTAGCAAGAAACGTGGTTGGCCTTCCAGTATCATCGGAGCACCGACATCTAGCTGGAGTGGCACTCCCATCAGCTTACCATGCAGATTCTCCAGTACCCGCAAAAAAGTCACGAAAGAATCCAGCTAGAGATCAGGATATGCCTTTAGGTTCGGTGCGTTCTGGTGGAATTAACCATTATCCGATTTGGAAGAAGAACACCCGACAAATATGCCAATATTATTAAAAAAAAAATCTTTCATAGCATGTGAAAAATTGAGGTTTTTTGTGTTATAACTACAAACGCAAGTGTTATAAAGAATTTCACGAAGCATAAATTTTTGTCTACGTGTTTTGTCCTAGGTGCATACGAAGCCATATATGACCGAACATTAGTTGACTAGAGTGCATACGAGGCCATATATGGCGTCATTTAATAACTTTTATAATATAAGTCATTAATTTTTTTTTTCACCTTTATCTCTTTAATTAAGCATAATTAAACACATTTTCGTTAAAAAAAAATTTTTGTTTCATCGCATTCATAATTCATGCATTAAGGGGTTAAAACCAGGTGTTACAAAATATCAATCAGTTCAGTATTCAGTCAATAATATTATGACATGCAAATTACTTATTTATCTTAAACTAGCTTCTGCCAACGGTTTCACCCGCGTCCCGTGCTAACTACTCGCCGCACCCAGATAAAAAGTAGCCTATAGCCTTCCCCGATAAATGGACTACCTAACATTGAAAGAATTTTTCAAATCGGACCAGTAGTTCCTGAGGTTAGCGCGTTCAAACAAACTCTTCAGCTTTATAATATAAGTATAGATATAGATTTTCCTTCATTTTCTTTATTCAATAAACAAGTAAATAATTATAAGTGAAGGGCGGGCGTTTGTGGGGCAGTCTGATGTAATTTTGACGTTCGAAAAGTGCTGTTTTCAGCCTACTTTGAATAAATGCTTTTTGATTTTGATTTTGAATTACCGTAGGCTTCAGGGTGTTTTTCAGGAACTGGCGGTATCGAAGCGTGGTAGTTCGGTCCATAGCCAGCTGCGGCGCCGTGGGCCCTGAAATTAATAATAACATACATATTAATATGAGACGTTATGTTAAGGTGAATGCGACGACCTGTTGTTACCCATTGTCGCGCTAGATGGCGTTAAATTCAAGATTGTTAGTTGTTTTAGATTTTTGTGTAAATCGACCACTATTAAGTCGTACTAGTAACATTTGCGTGTCTCGGACGTTACACTTTATTGAACTAGTTCGTTTAATCGCCCTAAAATTCATACAATTCGGAATAATGTAGCAATATATAATCTACTAGCCGTTTTCCCGCGGTTTCACTCGCATCCCGTGGGAATTACTGCCCGTACCCGGATAAATATCACTCGTGGATAATGTAGCTTTCGAATGGCGAAAGAATTTTTAAAATCGATCCAGTAGTTTTTGAGCCTATTCATTACAACCAAACAAACAAAGTTTTCCTCTAGTGTATACTTTTTTTGTCGATGGGAAATCATCAGATGACTTGATGATGATGTTTTAGAAACTTTCACAAAACAGCCCGGAGTTTGGAAGTTGTCGGTGTTACACCCCCGTGACTGGGTGGACACGTAAAGCCGGCTACAGAATGCTACTCAGTAGCAGTCGTAGTTATAATTCCGCGTCAGAGGCCGTCAGGCGGATTTGAGAAAACTCTGACACTAGGGAATGCAATCTCGATCTCGTTTTTCTTTCTTAGCGAGATTAAACTCGGGGAAAAAATCGAGCATAAAAACCTTATATTCGAAGCGCTGTGCGCGCGGTCCGACATGGAAGGAAATTCGTATAATCTCGTCAATTTCATATTGTTATTCATAATCTCGCTGGAGCCTCAATTAGGGGCTAGGGCTTGTTAGTTGATTAAACCTGCAGCGAGTGAGATAAGGGTTGACCTACATCTGGCAGCACGGAATCGCCTTTTTCCGTCGCCCTTTCTCTTTCTGTCGCTTAGAACTGCCATTTGCTAGACCGAGACAGAAAGCATAATGCCGATCGCCTCGAGGATTCCACCGCGTGCTATCGCATTATGCTTTCTGTCTCGGTCTAGCAA
>NWSH02000033.1:19380-37295 GCA_002382865.2 Heliothis virescens | reverse complement strand
AAAGGTATTTATAAGAAACTAGCTGCCCGCCATCGCTTCGCTTCCTGGAAAGCTCCCGACCGATGTTGGTTTGTACAAAACATAAACTTACTATACACTAAAACCNTTCTGATGATTTCATTTCGATAAAAAAAGGTATTTATAAGAAACTAGCTGCCCGCCATCGCTTCGCTTCCTGGAAAGCTCCCGACCGATGTTGGTTTGTACAAAACATAAACTTACTATACACTAAAACCCTTCCTCAAGAATTGTTTTATCTATTGTTGAAAACCGAATGAAAATCCGTTCAGTACTTTTCGAGTAAATCGCTAACAGACAGACAGACAGACGCGGCGGGGGACTTTGTTTTATAATAAGTATAGATAGATATAGATTAATGACGGTAAAGACCGATTTGAAACTAAAGAAACTATTTTAATGGTTGTATTAATGTCCTAATTGAACTTGCGTTCAATACCGGTATTAATACCGTGATCACGGTATTGACTTCCAATACCGGAATTAATACCGGTATTGAAAATATCCGGTATTTTGAAGGCCCTACTAGAGATACAATTTTGACATTAGCCACATACACATACCTCTAGTAAGCAAATTCAGAGATAGATAGAATATTGAATTCCGCAGTTAGGAAACAAGGGCCGGGTTGAAGAGGTCAGATAGGCAGTAGCTCCATGTGGTGGCTTTATATTACGTTTATCTATATTAATATTCTAAAGCTGAAGGGTTTGTCTGTTGGTTTGAACGCGCTAATCTGAGCAACTGCTGGTCCTATTTGAAAAATTCTTTCAGTGTTAGATAGCCCATTTATCGAGGAAGGCTAGGCTGTAGGCTACTTTTTTCCGGGTGCGCGCAGTAGTTCCCACGGGAAAGCGAGTGAAACCTCTGGCGGAAGCTAGTGCTAAGTATATACAAACCTGTTGGAACACGTCATGGAGTGACTTCTGGAGGTCTTCATCTGGCCGACCTGCGGCCTCATGTCAGGCCTTGGACTATCTGCAAGGGAATACAGTAGAGAAACTTTTGTTTAAGGTCCTTTCGGTTAATATTACGCCTACTCCCTAAATACAATATTTATTACTGGTAGATCTGTCATCCTCGCCATTTCATTAGCGGCCCATCCCGGCTCCGCACATGAATAAACATACCTATATTCATGTGCGCATAATAGTATAATACCTAAACTGCCTCCTTGGTCTAGTTGTCGCATAGCCGAATGCTGTGCACGAGGCCTCGGGTTCGATTCCGGACGGGCCGAAATCGTATTGTCCTGGAGTCGGAAGTTGGTGATTGATACACCCGTGCATCGGAGAGCACGTTAATGTCGGTCCTGCCCCTGACCTCTCTCCGGTCGTGTCGGATTGCCGTCCCATCGGGTTATGAGAGTGAGAGAATAGGGAGTACATCTGTGTCAGCGCAAAATGCTTGTGCACTATAATATGTCCTGCGCAGCTGGCTGATCTCCTTATATGAGCACAGCCGCCGTGGCCGACAATCGGCCTTGGACGCCATTAATACCTAAGCTTTCCTCAAGAAACGGTGGTCCATCAATAAAAATCATGTCCACTGCGTCGTATCAGCTAGTAGAGGACTCTCCAAGATATATAAATGCAAATTTGTTTAAAATAATTAGAACGGTAAATAATTTAGAAGGCGCTATAAATTTGACAAGGTCAGTGTCTTAAGTGCCTTCTGTTATTTATAACATTTCGTAGGTTCGCAAAAAAACACATTTTCGTGCGAATTGACCACACGATTGGCGCACAACTCGATTCGCAGTTTTGCGTCGG
The DNA here is from genome assembly GCA_002382865.2 of Heliothis virescens. Lineage (NCBI taxonomy): Eukaryota > Metazoa > Arthropoda > Insecta > Lepidoptera > Noctuidae > Heliothis > Heliothis virescens. The sequence goes on along the minus strand of NWSH02000033.1, from coordinate 35,505 downwards.
TAAAATTCGTATGGAATGGATAGACTAATAACCCCATACTAATCCGAAAATTCCACTAGGTTAATGGCTTATAAATCATCTATACTAATATTATAAAGCTGAAGAGTTTGTTTGTTTGAACGCGCTAATCTCAGGAACTACTGGTCCGAATTGAAAAATTCCTTCAGTGTTAGATAGCCCATTTATCGAGGAAGGTTATAGGTTACTTTTTATCCGAGTGCGCCGAGTAGTTCCCACGGGAAAGCGGGTGAAACCGCTGGCGGAAGCTAGTTTAGTTTAGAAATAAAATACACAAATCCCTGTTTTAATCCTCCTTAGCAATAATATTGTATTTTCGTCATTTTAATCCGTCAATCGTCCACCTGCACACATTTCAAAGAGGACACTTTAATAAGCCGGGTCCCCTCGACGATGTCGTTTAATTAAATGCCGGGAGTTGGCATCAACCCTACAAAATGACAGGCAATTGTTACGATTATAAAGTTTATCTGCACTTATTGTTATAAATGCGGTTGTTATAGTGTTTGTTATGTTGTTATTTTATTATTTTCAGGTGTAAGTGCATGTATAATGTGATGGCGTCTTAGCCGATTGTCGGCTACGGCAGCTGTCCTCATATAAGGAGATCATCCAGCTGCGCAGGACATATTATAGTGCACAATCATTTGCTGCCCGATGGGCCGGTAATACGACACGAACGGTGAGAGATCTGGCGCAAGACTGACATTAACGTGCTCTCAGATTCACGGGTGTACCAACTTCCAGACTCCGAGCTGCTTTGTGAAAGTTTCTCAAACTCACAAAGCGATTTCGGTCCGACCCGGGAATCGAACCAGAGATCTCGTGAGCAGCAGCCATGCGATTCTCTAACTGACACATCATAGATGACAACAACGACGACCTCACAAATGACAAGCTTTTCGGTTTGAAGGATAAAATCGAAGGCGAAGTCGTCGAAGGCGAGGATAATTTTTCATACATTTGGAACCATATTTTAGTTCTATGTCGCGCCGTCAACATCGTTGAAGCGCTGCGATCGCGCACTTATAGATGTTGCAACGATGACTTCTTGGTCGTAAAGATGTTTGTGTTAGAGAATCACCCCCCAGTTCCGCTATATGACAACTAGACCAGCGAGTCATCAACGAGTCAAAAAGTAATTCGCCGCGAAGGGTGCTCAGAAACCGACCGTTGGTGCTAGAAAGCTGCAATAAGTGTGACAAAGCTAATTTGCCGATGCATGAAGAACATTTTCTGATTCAGGGTTCGAAGATAATTCTTTTAAATAACATGATATGATTTGTGGCAAATGGCTTTACAGTTCTAAAATTTGTCATTTAACTACTTGCGAATTTCCACAAGATATTGTCAATAAGTTTTCTCTATCCGAAGTTGGTTACTATTAACTTATTTTTCCGGTAGGAAATCATCAAATGATCCCACCCGCTGCGGGTGCTGCGCGAAGGAGTGTCAATAAAAGTCTGCACCCACAGCGGGAGGGATCATCTGATGATTTCCCATCGAAAAATAAAACCTAAAGCTACTTCAGTGGGACACGACCCGCGACAGCCACGCGTGGCAATCGGATCGCCATGGTCTGAATAAAATAAGTCATACATAGGTAGTATGGAAATGTATCATTCAAAAACTTTCGAGGCATCGCGCGACGGCCATGTGTCGAGGGCTATGAGAGCCTACTGATAATTACTTTACAGTCTTGAAAATCAAAGATTTTTTATTCCAAAGACGCCTTTTCCAAGGAATAGGTCTCGTTAAGAAGAAACACCGAAGAGTTTATAGATTGTGAAAAAACAGTAACAACTTATAAAAAAATATGAATATGTTTTCCTTGCCTGTTACAACAGTTACCACGGCAAGGCCCTGGTAATCAAATGGTTCCAGAAGAAACAAAGATGGATTTTTATCAGTGGAAGACGGGTCATATGATAAATTCCCATCTCAAAAGAAATGGGATTTTTTTGTTTTTCCATGAAATCGATTTTAGGGATATTGAACACAAAACAAATTGGTCTGAAGAAAGCAAATAGGTATCAGTAGCTTCATCAAGTGCTAAACTAAAGCTAATCCTACCTTGTCTTAAAGCCGTCGGCACGCCAACCATACTCCGACAGAATCCTTCATTCAGCCGCTGCACATCATGACCAGCATACAGATAGTTCTGCAGCTGTCTCTGGTTCTGCTGCAGCCTCTCCTGCACACTCAGGTTCATCACGTCTTCATCACCATTCGTTAAACCCAAAATGGCTGCTATAGTGAAAGATTTTCCCGCTAAATTCGTCCCCTTTCCCGTTAAATCCACTCCAAAAGCTGACTGGCTGCTGTCTCCATCATCCAAGGTCGATACAGGTGATGAGGACCTGTCGGCGTTTTCGGCGAAGCGGTCGACATTGTCGGCGTAAGTGTCGGCGTTGTACTTGTCTTCGCCGTCGGATATCGCCGACAGTCGGTCAACGTTCTGCTGGTACGCCGACACCGCGAGCAGGTCCGTCAAGTTCGAAGGATACAAATTCGAATTAGGCCTCTGTTCCATCATTGTAATATTCAATTGACTTCGAAGTATTTAAATTTCATTTTTTATTTTAAATTTTAGATTTTTTAACACTATTTTGTAACACATCACTTGATACACAGTTAATTTTATTGGGTTAATTTATTATTCTAATAGTTAATTAGCCAGTTAATTTGTGAATGATGCGACTGTTCTGTACGGCTTGCAAAACGATATTGGGTTGCGGTTTTTGATTTAAAAAGGGGCACAATTTTAAATTTGTTAGGGCGTGGCTACGAGCGATCGGTTTGGCGCGCAAAAAATGACATCGTAAGCGGTCAATTCTGGAGGGTAGAAGGTGCCCTTGGAGTGGGGTGAGTTTGGGGCGCTGTGATTGGTCGAGGACGCGCATGCGCTGAGTGGGCGGGGCCAGATTGGAGGGGTGTGGTTTAGCAGTGATTTGCGGTCGGTAAAAGCCTTTGATTGAAGCAGGTACGGGTTTGGGAGATAAAATTGTACAAATGGAATTAAATTTCGACTTATATTTAAAACAGGTGTTAAAAATACAAATCTTCATCATCATCATCATAACGTACCTTGAACTTTCATTGTTGAAATGTGTCTCTAGTCCCTTTTGTAAGATTCCACTAAAATTGTTCGCGCACGTTTGTTCGCGAGCATAAAATGTGTACTAAGTCCACAGCTAGCATGTGTTCGCGCACAAAAGTTGCAATATCGCGAACATTTGAGAAAATATTCGCATGCTGTTACTGTTTGCTAGAGCGAATAGACCAGAACGAACATTTGTGTGCGTCAAAGTGCTGCACATTAGTGGTAACTCGCCTTAAACTTCCACAGCATGTTTCGATAAACCAACTTCAGATAGATTCACTTTTACAGGAACCTTATTATGTTATTTTTTAACCATTTAAGTATGTTCCTCCACAGTACCTAAACATGTGATAAAAAGATTAATAACATATAATAATTGTAGGTATGTACAAAGGTACTTAGGTACCTACAAAGGCACCTACTGCTTATCTTCTTATATATAAAAATGAATCGCTAAATGTGTTGGTAAGCGCATAACTCAAGAACGGCTGGACCGATCGGGCTTATTTTGGTCTTAAAATGTTTGTACAGATCTAGGGAAGGTTTAAACGATGAGAAAATATGATTATATAAAAAAAAACAGGATCCGCGTACGAAGTCGCGGGCAGAAGCTAGTTTCTAATGAAATTACTTCGCGCAGATCCGTAGTAGGAAAGTTAGTACAGAGATGTTATTATGTTTTCCCATACTTTCAATGTTTTACCCCATAGTTTTTATCCTATCAACAAGTAAAACCCCAAAATTTTCAGCGAGTTTATTTTAAATAGTTATTATAATATAATCCGTCAAGTCCGTCCCCCATTGTAGGCTCCCCCTCCCCGCGCCCCGCTAACGTCTCTCATGAAACAATTTAATATCATAATCTGCGTCCGATACTTGTGAAAACATTAAGTTATGCTCAAAATGGAGGAGGTATTATATATTTTAATTTAATTTTTATTTTAAAGAGAAAAAAGTAAGTAAGTATGTAAAATTTGTGTAAATCGTTAAGATTAAACAATGCTTGCCGCGATCGATTCGGGGATGGGTGACGAACTTGTCATGATGAATTCCTCCGTGTTTCGGAAGGCATGATAAATTGGTGGGTCCCGGCTGTCATTTGAACATCTTTGACAGTCGTTAAGGGTGGTCAGAAGCCAGAAAGTCTGACAGCCAGCCTTATCAAGGCTTATCGGGTTGCTCGGGTAACTGGGCTGAAGAGGTCAGATAGGCAGTCGCTTCATGTAGTACACTGGTACTCAGCTGCACCCGGTGAGACTGGAAGCCGATCCCGAAATGGGAAATGGGTATGATGGCATGACGATGAGAGAATTATTTATTATTTATCTATACTAATATTATAAAGCTGAAGAGTTTGTTAAACTAATGCATTAGTTCAAACAAAACAGTAAAATATTAATATTTTAGTGTTAGATAATCCATTTATTGGGAGGCTATAGGCTATTTTTTATCCGGGTGCGGGATTTAGTTCCATTGGCACGCAGGTGGAACTAGCACATAGCTTTTTATTAAACGGAATCATCTTAAAATGATGTTCATTTATTTATCGATTTTATGAAAAAAAAATTATATATATATATAGCGTCCTAGCCGATTGTCGGCCACGGCGGCTGTTCTCATATAAGGAGATCAGCCAGCTGCGCAGGACATATTATAGTGCACAAGCATTTGCGCAGACACAGGTGCACTCCCTATTCCCTCACTCTCATAACCCGATGGGACGGCAATCCGACACGACCGAGATCAGGCGCACGCGAACGACCATTAACGTTGCTCTCCGAGCACGGCGTGTTATCAAAACACCAACTTCCAACTCCAGGCTGCGTGAAAGTTTCCAAAACCCACAAAGCGATTTCGGCCCGTCCCGGGAATCGAACCCGAGACCTCGTGCACAGCAGTCGGCTATGCGCCCACTAGACCAACGAGGCAGTCAATAAATATAAATATATAAATAAATACTTACATTAGTATATTTTCGATAGAAAAATAAGTAGGATGTCATATTATGTACTTACGGCCCTTCCCAATAACCTATCTAACTCTGGAATTGCTTACCAGAGATAGGAATTTGACATTACTTGTATGGGGCTAATGTCAAAATTCTATCACTAATAAGCAAATCCCGAGATAGACAGAATATTGATTTCCGCAGTTAGTTTACATTTTCTTACTTACAAATTGTGCATAGAAAGTAACATTTACGCAGTATTTAAATAAAAAAATACACCGACGCTGTGTAGTATTTCTTTTTAAATACGTTAATATCATAATCAATATATTAATTAAATAATTTAGTAATTTAAGTTTGTATATATTTAAGGCCTAGTGGGTAAAGCACCAACCTCTCAAGTATGAGTGTGTAGGTTCGATTCCAGGTCAGGCAAGTACCAATGCAACTTTCTAAGTTTGTATGTACTTTCTAAGTATGACTTAGACACCAATGGCTGATAAAAGGTTAAGGAAAACATCTTGAGGAAACCACATTGAGCAAGCATGGTGATTAACGCTCAATCCTTCTCGATATGAGAGGAGGCCTGTGCCCAACAGTGGGACGATAAAAAGGCTACAAAAAAATATATATATATTTAAGGTGTAGTGTATGTAACTAAGTAGATGCAGTATTTTATATAACAGAATATTTTGATTATAGGACACATTTTTTTTTATGTGTGTTTTTATTTGTTGATGTATTTTAGCCAGCTCATATTATCAAATTATGAGCAGACAATGTTATAGAAAATTGTAATTAGTAAATAGCATTACTTTCCATTGTATTTAGCAATTTTCCATACTTAATTAAAAATATCATGCTTTCAACTTTTTTATCCACTAAGGTGAGTTGCCGACGGCGAAAATCGTGGCGTCTGAAACGCTTCAGCTTCAGATGTGGCCGATGAATGAAATTGCATTCGTTACTAATCGTGATACCTAACTTAACCTATAACTCGAAATTTCGACTAAGAAGAAAGTTATGTGCCTTAAATTTAGATTTTTTTTTATTTAAGTTTCAAAATTATTTAAGTTTCTGATAAGTAAGTGCTACTATTCCACTAAAGAATTTCTAGATGACAAGAATATTGTTATAGAATAGTGTATAATATTTATAATTAGAATCTAAGCCTAATATTTGTACACCGATCCGGTAGAATGTATGAGACATTTAACCATAGAGGTATATAACTAGAGGAGCAAACCTCGTTCAAATGCGTCGCAAAAAGCGATGCCATTTTTTAGATGCGACGACGTAGCTTTGAAACTTTAGACAACAAACTGACATTTGAACAAAAAACGTATATCTGTCTCTGTCACACAAGTCACAAATACATAACTGTCAGTTTGATTAGACAAAGATGGCAATCTAAGCTTGCAATGGCGGTATGGGGTGGCCTACCCATGTGAAATGTTACCCAATTTTTTTTAAATATAAAAATAATTTATAAATATAAATTTAATATTTTACTCATGAATTTCTGATGGGATGAATAATAATTTTATAATTAGTGAAATTATTGAGATAATCTCTTTTTGAATACTTATTATTTATTATAAATCTTACTTCGCTTTGTCAAATTATATATTTCTTAACGGAAGTTCTATTAGTTCCAGTCATTTAATACGGCAAGCTGCATCTTCATACTATAGTGTGATTTTTGTTACAAAAATATTTAAAATCACTTATTCAATAAATAATCATCATCTCCCACAAATGTGGGAAACTCAAACGACCCTTCTTAGTGATAACACTGAACCCGTCAATAAAATCTTACATTTTATATTAATTTAAAAGTATTTTTAAGTCAATTTAAACAACAAGCTCACGCGGGAAAAATAATTCCGTTTAATTTTGTATAGATAAGTGATTTTTAAGCGCAGTATTTTACTACGAATTCGGCCATTTTTTCCCCCTTGTCAATCAGTTGGCGTCCGATAGATGACTGATTTGACATGACACAAAACTATGTTTTGAGACGTAGTTAGAGCTGTCTGGCTACGACGCGGCCATTGCTTCTCTAGGGTATATAACTCAATGCATTTAACATAAAACACCTATTGTAACTACATTCTGACAATTTTTTTCTTTCTTGTCTTTTGCCTTTTAATTTGCCTTTTCCTAATCATTCGAATTACAAATAGGACCATAGAATTCCAGAAATAAAACCCTCATTCAAATTCCGAACGAGAATTTAAATCAATTTCCACCACAAATCTATGGCACAAGCAAAAGAGTTTCCATAGTTTATGGCGACCACAGACGCTATGGATTATGGATATCTATCAAAAAGTCCAATAAACGATAGCTATACATCGTCTAGATATAAATTCTAACGCCATGTTTAATATCCTGTGATTTATTAGTTTATGCTGAATGCAATCGCTTGGGTACATTGCGGGATTAGATTTGGTGTTTGGATCCGACGCTGGTGATTGGTACGTAGGTATAGGACCTCTGTGGTACGAAGACTTATCCGAGCTTTGCAAATGTCGGTCTTGTCTTAAATGTATAAAACGAATTTGTTTAAGTTAATTATACATGTTTTAACTAAGGGCGGGTTGCTCGATTCAACTTTAACTATAACCTAACCTTAACCGGTCGTCAAATGGCCGCCCATTGGTCAAATTGACGTGACAGCTGTGTAACCAATGAGCGGCCTGTTGACGGCCGGTTAAGGTTAGGTTATAGTTAAAGTTAAATCGAGCAACCCGCCCTAAGTATGATCTTTAGATTACTAATCGAAGAAGCATTTTCGCAACCACTATACTTCATACCTAAGATGTTTTAAAAGTTGAATGCCATTGTTCTTTACCTATTATATAAAACTAGCCGTTTTCCCGCGGTTTCACTCGCATCCCGTGGGAATTACTGCCCGTACCCGGATAAAATATAGCCTATGTCACTCGTGGATAATGTAGCTTTCGAATGGTGAAAGAATTTTTAAAATCGGTCCAGTAGTTTTTGAGCCTATTCATTACAACCAAACAAACAAACAAAGTTTTCCTCTTTATAATATTAGTAGGTATAGATGTACCGGGACATAATATAGCCTATATTATTCGGGGTTAGTCTAGCTACTCAATTGTACAGTTGTGTACTGTTTTTCAAATCGATTTCTTTTCGGAGCCTTTGGGGTAAAAACTATTTAATTAGTAATATGACTTATTACAATCTTGATTAACAAAGAAATATTTGCAAATAAGAAGGATACAATAAATTAATTAAAATAAAATAAATTAGAAATAACTCATCCGCATCGCTATTAGCGGGAAGTGTGCCCAAAAGGCGGGCTGCATTGCGAAGCTGGACGACAATGCAATTTAAATGTAGATATTACCACAGATTATTACTTTTTCTAGGAATCTACCCACTTGCATTCTGTAAGATACTAATTATGAATTAACCACCCAAATAAATAGCTACCCACCATAAATTCAAATACAATAACAAACTTCAAACAAATTAAAATTCATAACAAGAAAATAACATCGGAATAAGTAGATAAGTACCAAAAAACATCAATTATAATCGTCCCTTCAAAATTAAATGTTAGAATTATCATCAAAGTCAGGTCGTAGCTACAGAACAATATAAATAAAATGGCGTCCCCTGTTTGTATCGGGTGTAATGAATCTGAGGGTCGCGTAGCACTCCACAATCTGATGATACGCTTTTTGCTAGTCGCCACCCCTGCTTGATTAGGGTTGTCTAAGGAAAAGTTAGGAAAAAACATTGATTGGTTTTTTGGGAAATAATTTTTGACTGTTTGTTAAAAAAAAACATCGATTTTTTGGGAAATAATTTTTGATTGTTTATAATTTTTAACTATAAAGCTTTTTAACATAAATATTTTGTCACTAGCTGCCGCCAGCGGTTTGACCCGCGTCCCGTAGGAAATAATCCATGCACCTGGATAAAAAGTAGCCTACAGCCTTCCTCGATAAATGGCCTATCTAACACTGAAAGAATTTTTCAAATCGGACCAGTAGTTCCTGAGATTAGCGCGTTCAAACAAACAAACTCTTCAGCTTTATAATATTATAGTATAGAAGTATAGATGTATTTTTCTAGCGATTTCCTTCAACGAACACAAATTGTTAAAAGCTTATTTACATTGTTAAAAATATATATAAAATCAAAACTATCTAAAAAAAAATCATTTTGATTTTCTTTTCGACGCCACCCCTAACTTACAATTCTTGTCAACCGGTACTCCTAGGGTTGCCCTACGCGGTGATTAAAATTCCACTTGCTAATATCTGCGATCATATATTAAGTGGCTAATCGGCGTAACTGACAACCCTACTATATTGCCATTTTATTTGTACGGAATATTTGATTGTATCTGTCTTATTTAGTTTTTTATCTGACATCTTTACGCTTTTTGAGTTTTGAGAAGATGAAGTGCGTTTAATTGGAACGTTCTGTTTTGATTTTGTGTTTGATATTAAATAATGGCGTCCAGACCGATTGACGGGCGCGCGATTGTTCTTAAAGATCAGCTAGCTGCGCAGGACATAGTATATTTTTAGCAACTATTAAATATGTATATGTGGTGGTGTACTAGAGTTTGTCCGAACACAGGACTATATCTATTTCGACTATTCCCACACTCTTATGAGCTCCGTGGGGACGACGATCCGACACGACGGGAGAGAGATCGGACGCAGAACCGACATTTACGTGCTCTCCGGACTGCTTTGTGAAAGTTCCTTATACCTCACAAATCCATCATCAGTATTCGTTTAGAGTGGAAGCTAGCCACAATATCGTTGGGAAAAGATTGATGATGATGTTAAAAATTAGCATAAGTAATCTCTTCTAGACCTAGTGATTTCAGCTGACCATTGATATTGAGTAATGGTCAGCTGAAACCACTAACTAGGTCAGACAATATCAACTAGAGTTTCTTTATCTTGTAACAGAAAATCACACAAATATAATAAAGGCTACAGTTTGTAAGTGGGTATGTTTATTACTTCCTAACGCGCAAACTGGTGAACAAATGTTGATGTAACTTAGCAGTAATAGAACTTATACATTAAAACAACATATAGGCTACTTTATATCCCGACAGCATAAGTTATTCCTTCAGAAATCTAGCAAAACCACTAGCGGACGTTAGTTCGAAAATTAATCTCACCATACTATTACCTGGTGCTCAAATCTGAGTAATAATTAAACTAGGCGATACCGCAGACATGTCTATGTGAATGCTAACAATATGTGCGATATTAAACCGGCAATAACCGGCGGCGAGCTCACTATCTCATTATGTTACGCCACCTACTGAATCATGGCGGGAAGAGGGACGGCTGTGGAGTAAGTACATTTGACGAATGCTTGTAGAAAACAAGTCAATCTTTTTCTTCTTGCTTTGTTTGATTTGTTTGCAATATTACGATAAATTGATGCAATTTTTTTTGCTTAATATCTATAAGTACTACACGTTGTTAACGTGTTGATGTCGCCGACGTACATATTTGGTCTAGCGCCGCCACTGTCTCCCGCCTCGGGTGGCGTACAGCCACGCTATGCCACTGATTTATCGAAATTAATTGGTCACGTTTGTGGTCTAAATAATGACAAAAGGCTACAAACCCATAGGCCACATACATACATGAGCCGATAAAAATATTACCCTCCTTTGCATTGCGCAGTCGGGTAAAAAGAGGCGCTTCATAAGTTTCGCACACAGGCGCTTCGGAGTGTCGGCGCGGCCCTGCACGTTATTTGACACAATATATACTGCCCGTCTAGGCACCGCCTTACGCAAAAAGAGAAGAGAAAGATGTGTGATTGAGTGTCAAAATCCACTCAGCTGTTATAAAAATATTAACAAAGCCAAATATAAAATTATCACAAGGCTTAGCTCTCGATAGGGCTCCCTAGAGTAGGTACCTTCCTGCCTCCCCATAAAAAGTTTAAGCTACACAATTCTTGCCCAATATTATTTCTACAGCTCTCTAGCAAGATTTATAAATAATATTTTTCATTTTTCTCACGAATAAATTCCGAAGTAACGCAACTCCTTTCTCTATTCCACAAACACGCCGCTACCCTCATAACGGGCCCAATAAACCGTAGCGCTTTGTCGCCAAGCAATTTGTCATCCATTGTAACTCTCCCCTCCTCATAACATTACCCCGATAATAGGCAAAAACATGTTCCTAGAGTGGCAACACGTGCCGCGGAAACAATTAAATATTTGTCTATGGTCAAGTGTCATGGCGGGAATGTCATTTTGATATTTTAGTTTGTCTGTTTTTTTTATTGCAGATTGAGATTTTTTTGTTGCTAATAAATGTCAACAAAAAATAATTAATTCGTTTTTTTTTAATAAGTCTAACATATTTAAATAAAAACTTTTTTTTATTGTTCTTAAAGTCTATCAAATACTGTTATTTTTTCAATCGGATCTGAATAAAGCGGGGTCTAGCAACACTCATCAGCGTATTTATTTCAATTAGATCAGTTAATACTAATTTTAAGAAACTTAGAGCTAATTTTCGCTAGAGGATTCAACCGCGTCGGTCGCTATCTAACGCTGAAATATTTTTTCAAATCGGACCTGATAAAATTAAATATGTTTTCTTGTTCTCAATGGTTCTCACCTATTCTCACCAACTGCGTACATAAACCATCTCATCTGCCTAGCCTTTTCCCAACTATTTTGGGGTCGGCTTCCAGTCTAACCGGATGCAGCTGAGAACCAGTATTTTACATGGAGCGACTGCCTATCTGACCTCCACAACCCAGTTACCTGGGCAACCCGATTACTGATTTTATTATAGAGTATTAAATAATTAAATTTTTTGGCTAAGCTTACTTCCTTAAATCTTTTTTCTTTTCGGCTTCTTCCAGTAAAGCCTCTTTGAATCCTAAAATGACGGAGGCAATACGGTTGTGTGCAGTCTCCGTGTTGCCTATCATGAAGTCCCACCCGGTGAAAAGTTTCCATGAGAATATACATTCGTCTTNATGGTCACCCATCCACGGACCGACCGCGCCAAGCATTGCTTAACCTTATGATCGATCGATCCGCGCGGCTTTGACTTAGCCACGAGCTCTTTTGCGTACATAAACCGTCAAATAAATAAATAAGTACAGATATTTTTCCTCGTAAGCATCAAACTGAAAAAGGCACACAACCAAAGCGTCCACTTCAACAAACGGCACCATATTTTCAATACAATTATTGGATCCCCTCGAAATAATTGAAGCGTCGCAATTTACAACAATTCGCTATTATTATCAGGCGTTATTAATTTTGTAACAGCATTATAATTAATTGCTGTAGCGGCATGAACCAGAGAGCTAGTGAATGAGTCTTCGGAGCGGTGAGGAGTGGATGCGGTATTTTGAACGAGCTTACCGGTATTTCAGTAACGTCTTATCTTTGGATTTTGGTTACTGGAGATAGGAATTTGACTAAGCCTATCAACAGATAGACAGGGTATTAAAATCTGCATTGAGAGGCCGTTTCACCTGTGCTCAATGGGTGAAACGGGCTCCTATTACTTACTAAGACTTTGCCGTCCGTCTGTATGTCTGCCAGTCTGTCACCAGGCTGTAAGTAGGTACCTCCTGAACCACGATATCTAGAGTACTGCATTTCACAGATGATGTATTTCTGTTGCCACTTTAACAACAAATACTAAGAAATAAACTATATATACACACGTGTTTTTGTACTTTATTCCGTCATTGTTATCCTTCATTCATTGTAAGTACTTGTCTAAGCTAAAATCAAGCCCTCTCAATTGTACGAAAAAAGAAACGATGTGTTTTGCTGAACCCTCACAGGATAAACTTTAGAAGTTACCGTCCGTTAGCAAAACGAGTCATTTCCTTGTAATAACGGAACATAAGAGCTCGATTGGCAGACTTTCTAGTAGTATTTTTTCTATATCATCTGCCTAGCCTTTTCCCAACTATTCTGGGTTCGGCTTCCAGTCTAACCGGATGCAGCTGAGTATCAGTGTGCTACATGGAGCGACTGCTTGTCTGATCTCCTTAACCCGGGCAACCCGTCTTTGGTAAGACTGGTTGTCTTTTCTGGCTTGTGACTAGCAGTAAAGACTGCCAAGAATTTTCAAATGACAGCCGGAACCCACCAGTTTTGCGTGCCTTCCGAAATGCAGTGGAACTTTTTGTAACTTAGATGGTTACCCATCTTTGGACCGGTCGTTCCCAATTAATTTCATCATCTTCCAGCCCTTATCCCAATTTATTTGTGGTCGGCGCAGCATGTTTTCTCCTTCCATACTCTTCTATCTGCCGTCATCTCACAAGTAAGATTCTTCCTAGCCATATCGACACTCACACAATCTAGTAGTAGTATTATTATACGAGTTCTTAATATTATAAAATACTAGCCGTTTTCCCGCGGTTTCACTCGCATCCCGTGGGAATTACTGCCCGTACCCGGATAAAATATAGCCTATGTCACTCGTGGATAATGTAGCTTTCGAATGGTGAAAGAATTTTTAAAATCGGTCAAGTAGTTTTTGAGCCTATTCATTACAACCAAACAAACAAACAAACAAAGTTTTCCTCTTTATAATATTAGTATAGATTAATAAAATATAATAACACTAGCCATACAGGTACATAGTACCTCGAGGTCGCTCGTTACAAATCATATTGCGAGTGAATGCAGCTTGAGGCCGCGGAATGTAATAATTACCTCTTGGGGTTGCCACACGCTATATCTACATGTGGGAAGTGGGAGTTTTGTGTGTTGCGGTTTTTCTTTGTTGCACGTAGTTTGTGTTTTAGGGTAGATTTATTTTTATCTAGGATGTTTAGTTTGATATTTTATGTCAATAATTTCTGAAATAATTTAAAAATACTTCTTCACTGATATTGGAAGATAAATGTATTTTTTACCCACGACGGAACGGAGCAGGTATATGCGTTTAGGGTGAGAGATGTTTGTGTGTTTGTGTGTTTGTGTGTTTGTGCAAAGTAATGTTCCCGCCTAGCTTCTAAACTAATGATCCGATTTTGATGCGGTTTTCAATAACGGGTTTGTCTTCAATGAGTTCATGTTCTTAGACAGGTGTCATGGCTGTAACCCACTAGGGGGCGCCACAATATTAGTGCAAACAGCAAAGAAATGTTCCCACCTAGCTTCTAAACTAATGATCCGATTTTGATGCGGTTTTCAATAACGGGTTTGTGTTCGATGAGTTCATGTTCTTAGACAGACGTCATGGCTGTAACTCACTAGGGGGCGCCACAATATTAATGCAAAACAATGTTGCAATATATTAAAAACAAAATGTCCGATTACAATTCTGTTTTCAGCAATGTGTACGTTGTAGCTTAATGCATGTTCCCAAATAATAAAAATTACGTCTGTAACTCACTAGAGGGCGCTACAATATTGGTGCAAAATAATATTGCAATAATATTAAAACGAATTCTCCGATTTCAATGCGGTTTTCAGCAGTGGGTTCGTAGTTGATTGGTGCACGGTCTAAGATTCGTATATGCTCTCTAAAAAGTCTGAAATAAAAAAAGCAAAATGAAAAATTTTGAAAAAACCCACGACGGTAAAAATCTAATTGAAAAAGAATAAAATAACNGCTTTAAACTAATATAGCGCCAACTAAAATAATTATTTGAATTGGTTTCCATCACACCATGCGGACGGAACCCTAGAAATATCCAATAACAGGGCGCGACGCGGCAAAGCATACCGCGGCGCAGGGTTGCCATATACAAATATTATTAACGTAGGTTATTGTTTTCAATTTATTGTTTTATTCTGCGAAGCCGATTTAAAGTGGGTTCCTAAAAGGTTAATATTTATTTTATTGTTGCTTTTTTAAAGCCTTTCTTTCATACAAATAATGCACGCTTACATTCATAAAAATAGACTTTTGTTAAACGTAGTTATATGGTCTTGGAAAAAAAATTAAACAAGCGTTCGTCACGTGTTTAAGATGGTACGTATGGTAATTTTGTATGAGGAATCTTATAAAATACGTGATGAACGCGTGTTTATCTTTCTTGTAGTGATGACCTCTAATCTCTAAAAAAAATTTTGAAAAAACCCACGACGGTAAAAATCTAATTGAAAAAGAATAAAATAACTCAAAACCCCCAATTATTATCCGTCGGGGGCTGCCTTTTCTATATGAAATTTCAACAACAAAAATTTAACCGTACTCATAAGTGTATTTTATGTTGTATTCACGTCACTAGAAAACCTTGAGCTGGTTTAATGGCAGCCCCCGACGGATAATAATTGAGGGTTTTGAGTTATTTTATTCTTTTTCAATTAGATTTTTACCGTCGTGGGTTTTTTCAAAATTTTTTTTAGAGATTAGAGGTCATCACTACAAGAAAGATAAACACGCGTTCATCACGTATTTTATAAGATTCCTCATACAAAATTACCATACGTACCATCTTAAACACGTGACGAACGCTTGTTTAATTTTTTTTCCAAGACCATATAACTACGTTTAACAAAAGTCTATTTTTATGAATGTAAGCGTGCATTATTTGTATGAAAGAAAGGCTTTAAAAAAGCAACAATAAAATAAATATTAACCTTTTAGGAACCCACTTTAAATCGGCTTCGCAGAATAAAACAATAAATTGAAAACAATAACCTACGTTAATAATATTTGTATATGGCAACCCTGCGCCGCGGTATGCTTTGCCGCGTCGCGCCCTGTTATTGGATATTTCTAGGGTTCCGTCCGCATGGTGTGATGGAAACCAATTCAAATAATTATTTTAGTTGGCGCTATATTAGTTTAAAGCTGTATAATAGTAAAATTTTAATTATAGTAACAGCCAGTGTTACGGGTTCCAGATAAAGTTGTCAAAATTATAAACATTTCTACATTTCATGGCAATATCTGTCAGATAGCTATCTAAAAAGTCGTGGTGGCCTAGTGGGTAAGGCACCAAACTCTCAAGTATGAGTGTGTGGGTTCGATTCCAGGTCGGGCTAGTACCTACCAATGCAAGTTTTCTAAGTTTGTATGTA
>NWSH02000033.1:4601-15140 GCA_002382865.2 Heliothis virescens | reverse complement strand
ACTGAAAGAATTTTTCAAATCGGACCAGTAGTTCCTGAGATTAGCGCGTTCAAACAAACAAACTCTTCAGCTTTATAATATTAGTATAGATTAGATACAAGAGTGAATGAAGAGTTGGTTTCTAAAAACTAATTTAAAACAATTTAATAAGGATATTTAACGCAATTAATAACCTTAATTAATTACCTGTAATATCAGGCTAGTGAACTATTAAATGAATAGTGTAATCTGCCGTAAGATTGTCCATTTGCGAGCTAATCTGCCGCACGGGGCGCAGCCCTACTTTGTCGATGTTATAAATTTCTGTCTCCTTTGCAACCAGGGAGGGAGTTGGGAAGCTGCCGTGGGTATTTACTTACTGCGGAATTCAATATTCTGTCTATCTCTGGATTTGCTTACTAGAGATAGGAATTTGACATTACTTGTATGGGGGTAGTGTCAAAATTCTATCTCTAGTAAGCAAATCCAGAGGTAGATAGGTTATTGGGAATGGTCGTTAATAGGTATTTCAGCTTTGGTATAATAACGTAATATTTATAATAGGTAGGTAGGTATTAGCTGTTTCCGTCATTTTCACCCGGAAAAATAAAGCCCATGTTACTCGGGATTACTTTGCCCTGGCTGGAGGCATTAAATTCAAGGCATCAAAGTCAAATGTTTTTATTTCAAATAGGCCTTTGCAGGCTCTTAAGAAACGTCACACTAGTTGCACGGTTCCAAAAAGTTGGTCTCATGGAGAAGAGCCGGCAAGAAACTCCATAGACACTCTTTTTAAAAGTAATATGCTTACAATCATTCTATTACATAATAATTGTAGGCTGATAAAATTATACAATGCAAATGAAATTTAAACTGTAAATCTATACAATCCAAAAGGAGAAGAAAAAGTCGTTTAATTGCCAGGGAAGCCACACATGCAGAGATGAGTTGGCGCCATATATCTTTATCGTCAACGAAATCTTGAATTTCCCGCATCCACAGGGACATGACCGGTTAAGCAGTAAACAGCCTCTCGGCTGAACTGTGAGATGCCTTACCAGAAAAAAACAACAGTGAAAGATATTTCTAAGTAAATCGGTTGAAACTTTCGAACCCTTTGTGGTACAAAAAAAACTAAAAAAGAATCCTTAGTACCTATACTTACATGCTATTATTTTGTTTTGGAGTTACACCCGCGTCCCGTGGGAATTCCTCCACATAGCTGGATGAAAAATAGCCTCTTCCTCGAGCCAACAAAAAAGCTCTTCAGTTTTATATAGAGAACCTGAGATTTTAGATATTGGAATTTCTTACCCGTTCTTCTCCATAGGAAGCTACTTTTGGAACGGGCATTTAGAATCAACTTTAGTTATATTTTTTGACATTCATAAGTGCTTGTAAAGGCTCAATGAAATAAATGATTTGACTTTGCCTTTAACCTATAATAACAAAAAAAACATTCAAAATTACGGTCAAAAACAAGTTCAGCCAAAAAACTGCGTGAAATCCGTCCCCCGCTGCCAGGAATGCTCGCTATTTAAATTAATCGAGGCGAGGGGCGGCCGATTGTAACTGTCTTTATACCCTCAGAGCCCAGACTACAGGGTTTTATTATGCTTTTTCATGTTTATTCCTTTATCTCAGCTGTATTTAGATTCTGGAGTTAAGGGGTGGGATTATATTGAAGATTTTTATTAGTTTAGAAGAAAAGCTGAAAGTTTTAAGGTCCTTTAACCTTTTGCTCGTACACTATAATATGTTCTGAGCAGCTGGCTGATCTCCTTATATGAGAACAGCCGCCGTGGCCGATAATCAGCTAGGAAGCCATCACTTATCTGGATATTACCTATATAAGGTGTTATTAAATATCTGCCAAGGCTTCAATGTGATATTGTCGTGTATATAGATCTCTAGCTTTCGCCAGCGGTTTCGCCCGCTTCCCGAGGGAACTACTTCCCGTACCCGCATAAAAAGTAGCTTATATGCTATTCTGATCTATAAGCTATATTACTGCCAAGTTACATCAAAATCCGTCCTGTAGTTTTTGCATGAGAGAGCAACAAACATACATATTATCTATACTAATATAAAGCTGAAGAGTTTGTTTGTTTGAACGCGCTAATCTCAGAATCTACTGGCCCGATTTGAAAAATTCTTTCAGTGTTAGATAGCCCATTTATCGAGGAAGGTTATAGGCTACTTTTTATTCGGGTGCGCGCAGTAGTTCCCACGGGAGAGCGGGTGAAACCGCTGGCGGAAGCTAGTGCATAAATACATACTTGCAATCTCGCTTTTACAATATTCGTAGGATTGTGAAGGTCAGCCTGGCAGGCTTTTCATGTTAAACTGTCATGCTTGGCTTTGTCGAATTATTTTTTATAATTTCAAATCGGAACAAAACTTCTTGGGCGCGCTTAAACAGACAAACTCATTAACTTTATAATTTTAACTAGCTTCTGCCAGTGGTTTCACCCGCGTCCCGTGGGAACTCGGCGCACCCGGATAAAAAGTAGCCTATAACCTTCCTCGATAAATGGGCTATCTAACACTGAAAGAATTTTTCAAATCGGACCAGTAGTTCCTAGCATTAGCGCGTTCCAACAAACAAACTCTTCAGCTTTATAATATTAGTATAGATATCTACAGATAAACCTCTAAATATGATAAAAGGGATGAAAGCTGAAGGGTGAAATTAATCCTATTTCGTTAGCCGGACACCGGTCATTACTGCTTCTAATTAAGACAGGCCCAGTTGATTCACAACTTGGGATAGTAACCACGCAACTGGATTTAATGTAAGGATATATCTATACTAATATTATAAAGCTGAAGAGTTTGTTTGTTTGTTTGAACGCGCTAATATTTAGTATAGAGACTACTTTTTATCCGGGTGCGCGCAGTAGTTCCCACGGGAAAGCGGGTGAAACCGGGTGGCGGAAGCTAGTCGCTGATAAATATAATTAACTACGTTTATTTAATGTCCCAATATTTTAACCGACTTCAAAACAGGAGGTTCTCAGACCTAGTAAACAATTTTACTAGCTTCTCGTAGTTCCTGAGATTTGCGCGTTCAAGCAAGCTAACAAAACTCTTCAGCTTTACAGTATGGTATTAGGTTGGGATCCCTTGTTTGAATTTTTGGTTAGACAGCCGTGTGATTATAGTTAAAGTTTAATCGAGCAACCCAGCATACATTTAAACCTCAGACTAAAAAAATGTTTTGTCTGTCTGAAGTACAGTCGGCAGCAAGTCAGTGTACACAAATCTGTCAAATTTCTGCGATCGATTTTCAATCTTATCACAATAGTGGAAGGTTAATGTTCGATTGGTAAAATTTGACAGAGATGACAGATTTTGGGTACACTGACTTGCTGTAGACTGTACCATAGCTCTTTATGTCATATGGTCATAGGTCATATGGTTATGAACGGCTCGGTACGGCGCAGCTGTTGTTAGGTCGCTGCAATTTTTATTAACATTCAAACCTTCGCAATTTTGTAGTGTAATACATTGCCTGAACATGACGGATCCACCGGTTACACTAACACCTATTATACGGCTAAAATAGGAACGATGGCAAGTTGCTACTGCATTAATGAACCCGGACTTTACAAATAAAACAAGGTCAATTCAATAAATAATACTTTATTTATTTATTAGTAAGTACATTAACATATTTCCTTATATACAAATAACAAGCGTGCACAATATAATTATAATAAGCATTAGATTTCAGATATAGGAGTAGTTGTAATATATATAGAACTCCGTTTTTGTTACCATTCATAAACAGTAAACAAACTCAATACATACTTTATTCGAAATATGCATTAACAGATTTTATTACAGTACTAGGGGACCGTCCATTAATCACGTGAGGTTCGAAGAGGGGGGAGGGGTATATATAAAATCACGAAACATCACATAGGGGTTGTAATAACATATCGCGTGTATTTATTTTTTCGGGATAATTATCCAAAAAGCCTAAACCAAAAAGCGGCGTTCTTCTTTTTGGCCACACGCTAACTTATACTTGTCGCGCTGTAGTGTGACCGCCTATAACAGTGTTGATGTTACAAAATTGTATAGGCACGAAAAAATACACGTGATATAAGAAGGGGGTGGGGGGGTAGTCTTAAACCTCACCATGTATCGCCAAGGGGGAGGGCTGTAAAAAAGCTAAAAAAAACATCACATGATTAATGGACGGCCCCTAGCTTCTGCCAGCGGTTTCAAGTAACTACTTCCCACACTCGGATAAAAAGAAACCCACATGACAGTCTGATGTGTAAACTATATTACTGACAAATTTCATCAAAATCCGTTCAGCCGTGTGAACGTCAAAGACTAACGCACATACATACATCCACACAAACTTTATCATTTTTAATATTAATGTGATTCGTCTTCTTGTTACATAATATTATCTATCAATTCCAAATTATATCAGAAAAGTTTCAGCTTTCGTCGTGTTCTTTGCAATTTACAAAATATGAAGTCTTCAAAAATACTAAAAAAAACTCCATTTTATGTATTTAATAATATGTTTGCCCTTTAAATGCATTTTTCAAATAATATAGGTATCAACTTTATTAACACTTCTAAAAAGTAAACAGAAATAGAGTATGTAAAGACGACAGCAGATTAACCTACCCGAATCTGACAAATTTTACCATTCGAACATTACCCTTCCACTATTGTGATAAGGTTGAAAATCTATTGGAGAAAACTTAAAATCCCGTTTTTCCCGTTCCCGTGGGAATTTCGGGAAATCCTTTCTTATCTCGCGTGAGAGTCTTAAGATGAACCTCTGTGCAAAATTTCAGCTTTATAGGTTCACGGGTTTGGGCCCTGCGTTGATGAGTCAGTGAATGAGTCAGGACTTTGTTTTTTATATGTATAGAAATGTGACAGATTGAGGTAGGTTGATGTGCTGTCGTCTGTACTTAGAAGAAAAGACTGTGCGACCGAACTTAGCTGCCATTAACACAACTGGCTAAAAATATCTTATAATAATTATTATTTTGAACATAATTATTATAATCTCAAACACATGAATATTACTTATAGCTTCTGCCAGCGGTTTCACCCGTATCCCGTGGGAACTACTCGGTACACCCGGATAAAAAGTAGCCTATAGCCTTCCTCGATAAATGGGCTATCTAACACTGAAATAATTTTTCAAATCGGACCAATAGTTCCTGAAATTAGCGCGTTCAAACAAACAAACAAACTCTAATATTAGTATAGATTAAAATATAATAAAGTTACAGTAAAAAAAAACAACTAATTGCATTTACTACACCCTGAAATATAATATCAAGATTTTTTTACAATTATTTTTACTAAGCTATTAAAAAATCTACTACATGAAAATGAAAATTAATTTTCATTATGTAATTTTCTAACAGACTAACTCTTTACCGCGGTTCCTCTCGCATCCAGTGGCAACAACTTCCCGTACCTGGTTAAAATATAGCATAATATGTCCTATGTTACTCGGGGATAGACTATCCCCGAGTAACTTTTTTTTACTGATTTGAATAATTCTTTCACTGTTGGGAGGCTACACTTATGGGTCAGTTCAGTAGTTTCGGAGACTTTACGGTACAAACAAACATACAGTTTTTCCTGTTTACAATATTAGTATAGATAGAATTAACATACATATTAACTGTGATTTTGAAAAGCTATTGATTTTAATTTCAAATTTAATTTCAACGAATGGCTTAGTAGTTAATAAATACATCTGCTACACCGAAGGTCACAGGTTCGATTCTAAAATATATTACTGGCCAGTTTCACAGGTTCCAGATAAAGTTCTAGATAGTTATCTGACAGATAGTACCAATAGAAATGTTTTTAATTCTGACTAGCTTCTGCCAGCGGCTTCGCCCACTTCCCGAGGGAACTATTTCCCGTACCCGGATAAAAAGCCTAGACTATGTTGTTCCTCAGAGTCTATACCATCTCTGTACCAAATTTCATCAAAATCGGATCACTAGTTTAGGCGTGAAAGCGTAACAGACAGACAGACAGAGTTACTTATGCATTTATAATATTAGTAGGGATAGTAGGGATTAAGTACTTTTCTTTAGAATTATTATCTCATAGATAGCTATTTAGAACTTTACCTGGTAACTATAAAACTGGTCGTAAAATTAATAAATATTTGCATTTCAATAAACTTGCTACTCAAATAACAATTATTATTACAAAATTCAGAATTTTCCACTACATAAACAATGTCGTGCTATCTCGCTCTCTCGTTCACAATCTGTATACATCTATCTCGCTCTGTCTTCTGTACATATAGTATAGACAGCAGATCAACCTACCCGAATCTGTCTTACCAATCGAACATTAACCTTCCACTATTGTGATAAGGTTGAAAGTCTATTGAAGATAGATTGGGGTAGGTTGATGTGCTGTCATTTAGGCAGCACATACAGTGTTGTCTAATGGCGTTAATTCCAGTTTGACGTCATCTGATTGAAGTTCCGCTACTAATTCACGTAATCTATAAGAAATAAAGTTAATAATTAACTTAAATATAATAAAGAATTAGAAGTTATTAATTACAGTGTGAAAATTATAATTGAAATATTTTTTTTTTGTATTGTATATGGCAACACTAAGTTGAGCTATCTTGTCTATGGTTTACATATAAAGTGATTTTGATGAAACTTTTCAATGCGTGGGAACTCCTAATATGGCTATTTTTACCATCTTGTCATAACGAGTACCTCCGTGTTTCGGAAGGCACGTTAAATTGGTGGCTCCCGGCTGTCATTTCTACATCTTTAGCAATCGTTACAGATAATCATAAGCCAGAATGTCTTGAGATCACGTTAATGTCGGTCCTGCGCCTGATCTCTCTCCGGTCGTGTCGGATTGCCGTCCCATCGCGCTATGAGAGTGAGGGAATAGGGAGTGCACCTGTGTCACAGCTAATGCTTGTGCACTATAATATGTCCTGCCCAGCTGGCTGATCTCCTTATATGAGAACAGCCGCCACGGCCGATAACCGGCCTTGGACGCCATTATACCTACGTCTCTTGAAGTTTATTTGTATAGATTAATTAGGAGATAATATCTTACTTGGCGAGTTGCGCAGGAGTGACGAAGACCGTATCTTCAGTCTGGCCGGTCGCCGGCGCCGGGTATTTGATCGTACCGATGTCTACCGCCTTAGATGATAACACCTAAAAAATAATATAGTGTTTTATACAATTTTGAAAAAAAATCTAGCTTATTTCCGTGGTTTCACTTCTTTTCTTTCTACAACGTAGTGCAAAAACACGATTTTTAATGATTTTTGTCATAAAAAAATTGTTGATTTGAATTTCAATATTCGTTCACATTTATTACTTTAATTTTTTTTAAAGTCTTAAAAAAAAACTCCAATTTAATAAGATCCTTAAAATCGTCATTCTCGAAACTTTTCCTACACTGACGGCCAGTTTCACAGGTTCCATATAAAGGTCTAGAAAGCTATCTGAGAAATAATGCCATAGAAAAGTACTTAAAATAAAAACATTCCTTAGGTATTATTTGTCAGATAGCTATCTGGAACCTGTGATACAGACCGCGAACTTTGCAGTAAAGTCGTCTATTAGTAATATTTTAGTTTATAGTATACTTACGGCAGCGAGTTCAGGCTTGGGGAACTCTGCGAAGTCGGCCTCCACACAGCGCCACGGCCGATGCATCAGCAGCTGTTGGCGCACCTCCGCTTGTAAGCCTGCTAACTTCACCTGGTACGAACACATACAAGGTACAAGATAATTAATTTATGTAAAACAAAAAACGTTGTAGTAAAAAGTTGTAGCCAACATGGGCAAATATCTAATTATATTTTATACTTTATGTATTCTTGTATTGATGGCCTCCTAGCCGATTATCGGTCACGGCGGCTGATCTCCTTATATGAGAACAGCCGCCGTGACCGATAATCGCACGGCGGCTGTTCTCATATAAGGAGATCAGCCAGCTGCGCAGGACATATTATAGTGCACAAGCATTTGCGCAGACACAGGTGCACTCCCTATTCCCTCACTCTCATAACCCGATGGGGGGGCCATCCGACACGACCGGAGAGAGATCAGGCGCAGGACCGACATTAACGTGCGACACGATGCACGGGTGTATCAATCACCAACTTCCAACTCCGGGCTGCTTTGTGAAAGTTTCTAAAACCCACAAAGCGATTTCGGCCCGTCCCGGAAATCGAACCCGAGACCTCGTGATCAGCAGTCGGCTATGCGACAACTAGACCAACGAGGCAGCTTCATGTATTAATTTTGTATAGAATCGGTTCTTCAAACCATACAGACAGATCTGTGTTGCTGGAGAGTTTGTTCCACCATTTCTTCTTCCCAGCAAAAACACAGAAAGTGGTGAAGGGTAAAAATTGAACTACAAAAAGTGCCGATTTTCAACCTACTTTAAATAAATGACTTTTTATCTTTTTATATGTTTTGTCTCACGAAAGCGGACGATCCATACTTGTAGCCTGGAGCACACTTGGTCCGGCAGAACCACCTACTCGAATTTGTCAGATTGTAGTAACTTGATGTGCCGTCGTCTGTACAGTTCGCGTAAAAGTCAATTTGGTTCCAAAACTAAATTCGTCACACGCGCCTGCGCATGTGTCCATACCCCTTCCCCGACCCCCTAACCCGCTACGTGATTTTTTGTACGGAAACTTTCATGCGCGAGTATGACTCGTGCTTGGCTGGTTTTTCTCTAATCATACAAACCCCGTACATACAACTTAGCCTCCCTCCTCTAGCAGACTAAGGAACTGGCTAGGCGTATGCTATCTCACCTCGAGCTGCCTCCTGGCCTCCCTCTGCTTCTCCTTGTGCAGCTGCAGCGCGTGGCCGTACTGTCCCGGCTCCGACGGGAACTTCACCAGCCCGGAGCGCGCCACGAATAGCGTCCATTCCTGTGGACGAAGGAAAACGAGTAGTTTTATAGTTGTTTTAACTGCCCGATAGTCTACAGTACTAAAACATAATTCCTGTTCTCGTGTGGGGCTGAAATCGATTTGAAGGTTTAAGGAACACCCTTGGACGCTGTGTAGGAAATAAGGTAAAGAAAATACTTGAACTTTCTTGCTGCTCTGGTTTATTGCGACTAGAAAAACATTGGACAATGACAACAACTTGTCATTTCCTATTTTACAAAGAAGGTAAAAAATGTTGAATTAAAACCTCTGCTGACCTACCAAACATACCGCCCACCAAAGGGCTTATAAAGACCTTTAAAGAAAATAATGCTTATCCTAGTTCAACATAATAATAATTCCTACTGTGAAGAATTCGTTACATAACACTCAATCACTTTCTATAGGTAAAATACACAATTTGTTAAAACTACGCTTTGTTACACAATTACTACTCTTTACACTATATACACGCGTGACACCATCGTCACCGGGGTGCTTGGCGACAATCCGCCCCAAGGCCCACTTGCCTGGAGGAAGCTGATCATTTTTTATAAGGACAATGTTTCCAATGTCCAGCTCCTTGCGTCTCTTCAGCCATTTAGGTCGTTGTTGTAAGCTAGTCAGGTACTCAGCTTGCCATTTGCGCCAGAAGTCTCCAAGTAACTTCTGCATGTATCTCCATCGTGACAGGTGACTAGTTGGAACGTCTTCAAGATTGGATTGTGGTACAGTGATTGGTGCTTCACCGATTAAGAAATGGCCTGGTGTTAAGGTTGCGATGCTATCTGTGTCTTCGTTATCTATTGGGCTCAGTGGCCTTGAGTTTAAGCATGCTTCAATTTGGCAAAGTAGTGTGCTCATTTCTTCGAATGTTAGATGATTAGTCAGGATCCGTTTCATGTGGTACTTCATGGACTTCACGCCTGCCTCCCATAGACCACCGACATGAGGGCTGTATGCAGGTATGAAATGCCATTGCGTTCCATCCAGAGCAAGCGTCTCTGCTATTTCACCCTTGACTTGAAATTGTGCCTCTTTCCATGCTGCTGATAGTTCCTTATTGGCTCCAACAAAATTTCTGCCCTGGTCACTCCAAATATGTGAGCATCTTCCACGTCTGGCGACAAACCTCTTAAAAGCTCCAATGAATGATTCAGTGGTGAGATCACCGACGAGTTCTAAATGAATGGCTTTGGTGGACATGCAGACAAACACGGCGACATAAGCCTTACTCGTTCTCACACCTCTACCCTTTGAAGCTAAAACTTGATATGGTCCAGCAAAGTCCACTCCACTGTTCAGAAATGGTTTGGCAGGAGTAACTCTGACTTTTGGTAAGTCACCCATGAGTTGATTCTTGGTTGCAGCGCTATGTCTGGCACATACTATACATGTACGGATTCTCTGTTTTACCATGTTCTTTGCTCTTATTATCCAATATTTCGTTCTTAGATAGGCCATCATCATTTGGATTCCCCCGTGTAATGACTTGAGGTGAGCATCCTTCACAATAAGTACTGATAGATTGCAGTGATTGTCCAATATGATTGGATTTTTAGTATCCTCCGCGACGTCTGCATGGCGCAATCTACCGCCCACCCTGAGAA
>NWSH02000032.1:32086-48856 GCA_002382865.2 Heliothis virescens | reverse complement strand
ATAGTCTATATTTAGCGAATCTACAAACGAATAGTCTTTGTTTAATACTGAGAAACGCGAAAATATGGGACTGGGCCCATAACCTAATAAAACAACTTGTGTGGCGTCAGACCATAGACTAATTTATTTATATTCAACATGGCGTTACTTGTGTAGTTATTTTAATACCATAAACAACACATTTATTTCCATTAAAAATAGTCAAATTACAAATTCTTTATACTGCAATAGATATTATTATACACTTGTTGAACATAACTGAATTACTTATAACAATGTGTGAACTTATTAAGGTTTCAGATAAGATAGCTATTTATCTGACAGATAGACATCATCAGTATGACCCCTCCCACTGTGGGTGACAGCGTGAGGAAGTGTCAGACTCTTACTGACTAACACCCACCGTGTCCCTTCTGAAGCCCAGTGGCGTAGCTACGAATAGGCTAGCCGGGGCAGTCCCCAAGCTCAGGGGGCCCCTCGAATGAACCTGAGGGGGCCCCTGAACTTTCAAAGCTATTCTAATTTTTACTCATTTTTTAAAGATAGGTTGGGACCCGACTTTCCAAACATTTCGCGCTCGTCTTTTTACTCAGAATACTAAAAAATAAGCTCGCTCTGCTCGCGCCTGATACATATACCTTTCTTTTTTTCCTTTAAGGGGCCTCATTTTTCTATTTGCCCCGGGGCCCGCGGTTACCGCGGCTATAACTGGTATAACTGGCACAAGGTAACTGCGGAACGCCATAAAGTTTTGCGAGAACTGTACAGACAGCACAAATTCCAATCGAACATTAACCTTCCACTATTGTGATAAGGTTGAAAATCCATTGAAGAAAATTTGACAGATTGGAATAGGTTGGAGTGCTTGCTGCACCAAAAATTATGGAAGTATATATTCTTCATTTTCAATTTTTATATCATCAAATTCAGTTTTTATTTCTTCAACTTCTGATTTAACGTTTTCTATTTTTATAGTTGTTTCAGGCACTACGTCGTTTTCATGGGCCCAGCTGACATGTTTGCGAAAATCGCGGCGTGAAGTAAAAGACTGTAAGAAAAGAATACTTTAGATTATAGTCGTTAAGTGTCGTGAAAATTTATGGTGTAAATTGTTGGTTAGCCAAGAAAGGAAAATAAAAACCTGCCAAGTGCGAGTTGGACTCGCGCACGATGGGTTCCGTATGTATGAAAAATCAACGTATCTATTACCTACATCCACCACAGTGCAAACATTTTTCGGACAGCAAAAAATAACTTTGTTTTTCATACAAATATATGGATAACAAAGTTATAATTTGCGGTTTCACATGTTTATTGTATGGGGACCCCCCTTAATACATATCCTTTTAATTTTCAGTATTTGTTGTTATAGCGGCAACGGAAATAGATCATTTGTGAAAATTTCAGCTTTCTAGCTATCACGANTCGGACAGCAAAAAATAACTTTGTTTTTCATACAAATATATGGATAACAAAGTTATAATTTGCGGTTTCACATGTTTATTGTATGGGGACCCCCCTTAATACATATCCTTTTAATTTTCAGTATTTGTTGTTATAGCGGCAACGGAAATAGATCATTTGTGAAAATTTCAGCTTTCTAGCTATCACGATTTATGAGATACAGCCTGGAGACAGACAGACAACGAAGTCTTAGTAATAGGGTCCCGTTTTACCCTTTGGGTACGGAGTCCTAAAAAATGGGTTTGAATTGAACTTACCTTTAAACACGTGGCACACGAAAAATTTCTAGTTAAACTGTAGATATGTGATTTCAGTACGGCTTTGCTTGTGAAGAACTCTTCGCAATGGTGGCATTTGACACTGTGGACAAGATACCAATTAAAAATAATAATGGCGTCGGCCTTGTCGGTCACGGCGCCTGTTCTCATATAAGGAGATCAGCCAGCTGCGCAGGACATATTATAGTGGCTGCACATTTGCTGTGACACAGGTGCACTCTCTATTCCCTCACTCTCATAGCGCGATGGGACGGCAATCCGACACCACCGGAAAGAGATCACAAGCAGGACCCACTGCAACGTGCTCTCCAATCACCAACTTCAAACTAGGGGCTGCTTTGTGAATTTATTTTTAACCCACAAAGCGATTCAGCCCGACCCGGGTATCGAACCCGAGACCTCGTGCACAGCAGTCGGCTATGCGACAACTAGACCAACGAGGCAGTTACAATTACAAACTGCTTATAAGGCCACCTTTACACTTACAACTTACTTACTACACACGTAAGCAGCTTACGTAACTTACGATTTTACAAATGTCGCTTACAGCATTTTTGTAGAACAACTTACGTAATTTTCGCGGAAGTATTTTTAATAATTTGTAATAATGTGATACCTATGAGTTACTTACTACACTTGATGTAAAATAAATAAATAAAATAAGTTACTTCCGTGAAAATTGTGTGTGATTTGTGAAATCTTAAGGTGAATGCGACGCCTGGAAGCGCGAAATTCAAATATGAAATGTTTTTTTCATGTTTTACCTAAGTTAACGTTCAATATGAGGCGTGATCTTATCTTTTGCGGTTATAATATACCACAAAGTAGTTTCTGATGTCCTTGTTTAACTCCGAAACTTCTTACAATTCAAATGTTCCTCGATATACTATGATATTTCGCGATAAAAAGTTTATCGAGGAACAGCTTAGGCTGCATCCCGTTAGACTGGAATCCGATACAAAGATAATAGGGAAAAGACTAGGCAGATTGATTGTTAGCAGTTCTCTTAAGACGCGCTAGTAATGAGATTAAAAATATTTATACTTACGCCAATTTTTCTTTCTTATTATGTTTCCTAGTAGCCACTAGATGAGAATTGTGGGAGCTAGTATTTTTAGTTTTTCCATGCTGAAAAAAAAATAGTAAGAAAATTATTTGATTTCTTAATTCTTGAGCTATTCAACTGATTACAAAGTGAAACAGTTTTCTATACTAAAATATTCTTATATAAAGAGAATACATTTCTTTGTTTTTACTTCGAAACTACTGAAGAGCTCGTGGCTTAGTCAAAGCCGCGCGGATCGATTGATCATAAGGTTAAGCAACGCTTGGCGCGGTCGGTCCGTGGATGGGTGACCATCTTGTCATAACGAGTTCTTCCCAGTTTTCGGAAGGCCGATAAACTGGTGGGTCCCGGCTGTCATTTGAACATATTTGGCAGTCGTTACGGGTAGTCAGAAGCCGAAGTCTGACAACCAGTTTACAGGGGTGCCAGGTTGCCCGGTAACTGGGTTGTGGAGGTCAGACAGGCAGTCGCTCCATGTGGCACACTGGTTCTCAGCTACATCCGGTTAGACTGGAAGCCGACCCCAACATAGTTGGGAAAAGGCTAGGCAGATGATACTTCGAAACTACTGAAGTATACTTTTTTTTTTTTTAAATTCAGTTAAAAATACATACCACTTTATGACTCTGCATATGATAATCCATATAGTGTTCTCTATACTTCTTTGTGCAAACTGGACATCTGATAAACACTTGTTTTTTGGGCACATATCTGAAACAAAATATAATCTAAGATACTAATACTATAAAGCTGAGGAATTTGTTTAAACGCGCTAATCCCAGGAACTACTGGTCCGATTTGAAAAATTATTTCAGTGTTAGATAGCCCATTTATCGAGGAAGGCTATAGGCTACTTTTTATCCGGGTGCGCGGAGTGGTTCCCACGGGCCGCGGGTGAAAGCTAGTAGACTGATAAACACTTACTTCTTTAGAGGTTCCGAAGGTTTCTTGGGCGCCACAGAATTATAGTTTGGCATTTGAACGTCTATACGTCGTAGTTGTGTTTTTGGCCTGAAAGAAATGTACGGTCTGTACCGACAGTAAATGTAGGTCTGTAGTCAGTACTGACAGCCCTGGTAAAGGTACATAAATGCTCGTCAGTGCGCGTTCGTATGTGAGTGTGACGTTACGAACTTTAGTAGGTAGCATCTAGGGCTTTCAATACCGGTATTCCGGGATCCCGTAATACCGTGATCACGGATATAATATGGTCCTTTTTCAATACCGGTATTGACGACCCAATACCGTGACATACCGGTATTACAAATATTAGATGTGAATTTATTTCTTTAAAATAATATTGACCAAATGTAGACCCTCACGTTCGCTACACTCATTTAATCGAACTTACTCCGAAAACAAGATGTTAGTAAACGTTGAAAACGCTCAAATGCCTGATTTACAAAGTCAAACTTCTTGGGTCGGGACAGGCATCTTGGGTCATTAATTCGTGCACCAATAAAATTTTGTAGGGTTGCAGCTTTAGGTCTTTAAGCAAAATGCGGTGTAATGACAACTATGCACATTTAAAGCACTTGCGCTCTTCCAAATCCAAAGGTTTGGGTCATGACCAATAGATTGGTTAACACTGTCCACGTTTTCTACCATTGTCGACGCCCTTAGTCGAATTTTGGTTTTTCCACCGTTGTGCCGGTCTCTTCAAACTTTTATTTTCTAATAAGAGGAATGCTTGGCAGCTTGGCACATCATTTAAGTGGCCAAAACCCCGAATGCTTCACAAGCTTCCTCGCGCTACAGTCACTGAATTACCGGTTTTGTAAAACACTCGTACGGATTTCGTGCGGTCAGCTCTTGTTCCACGCGCTCCTCAGAGAGTGTCAGCAAACCCCTGCCTGTTGGGGCTGCGGGTTATTCGAAAGAGTTACCGCGGCCCTGTCGCACAAAAGGCCCTCGAAGGAACACGGTGGATTTTAGTCAGTAAAAATCTAACACTCCCTCACGCTGTCACCCACAGCGAGAGGGGTCGTTCTGATGATTTCACTTCGATAAAAAAAGGTATTTTTAAGAAATAAGTCAAGTCAAGTCATATTATTTATCGATTTGAAACTAGAAAACGTATTTTAATGTCCTAATTGAACTTGCACTCAATACCGGTATTAATACCGTGATCACGGTATTGACTTCCAATACCGGTATTAATACCGGTATTGAAAATATCCGGTATTTGAAAGCCCTAGTAGCATCCCAACGGTTCTACATAATATTTAAACTGACTGACTGAAACTACTCAGTAGTCTGATAGAACTTACTTGTTCAGAAGTTCGGAAGATATTTTAGGCAACATTGAATTACAGACTTGCGTTTGTACGTCAACACGTGGCAATTGAATTTTTGGCCTGAAAGAAATGTACATAATATATAACTACCCTATCTCGTGGCTAAGTCAAAGCCGCGCGGATCGATCGATCATAAGGTTAAGCAACGCTTGACGCGGTCGGTCCGTGGATGGGGACCATCTTGACATAACGAGTTCTTCCGTGTTTCGGAAGGCACGATAAACTGGTGGGCCCCGGCTGTCGTTAAAACATCTTTGACAGTCGTTACGGGTAGTCAGAAGCCAGAAAGTCTGACAACCTGTCTTACCGGATTATTACCACCCAGGTGATATCACCTGGGTGATCAAAGTGTATGATCAAAGTGTATGTAAAAGATCACCCAGGTGATATCACCTGGGTGATTTAATTCCAGTAAAAAGTGGACTGTAATCACCTGGGATTTAAATAAAATCAAAGCGGAATAATCCGTCTGACCAAGGGGTGCCAGATTGCCCGGGTAACTGGGTTGTGCTGGTCAGATAGGCAGTCGCTCCATGTAAAACACTGGTTCTCAGCTGCATCCGGTTAGACTGGAAGCCGACCCCAACGTATTTGGGAAAAGGCTAGGCAGATGATATAACTACCCTATCTTATCTTTCCTACTAATTTTATAAATGCGAACGTTTGTTAGGATGTTTGTTTGTTACTCTTTCAAGCAAAACTAAAGGTCAAATTTTGATGAAGCTTGTCAGTAATCTATATGTATACTTACTTATAATAAATCTGTAGAGAGGTCAATTCTGTACACGACGATTAGGGGTCGATACTGATGCCAAAAATGCAATCAGTAGAATTTTTGTCTGTCTGTCTGTATGTATAATATACACGTACGTTATAGAAACAAAAACTATTGGATGGATTTTAATAAAACTTGGTACAATTATTATTCATACTCCTGAGATGGTTATAATATACTTTTCATCCGCTACGATCAATAGGAGCAGAGCAGTGAAGGGAAATGTTGGGAAAACGGGAGAAATTATAACGACCAGTTGTCGCTGGCATAAGCGACATGATCCGCGAACGAAGTCGCTGGCAGAAGCTAGTACATAATAGAACTTTAGCTTTAGTAATATTTGACGGATAGGAAATAGGAAAGTCGTGGTGGCCTAGTGGGTAAAGCACCAACCTCTCAAGTAAGAGTTTGTGGGTTCGATCCCAGGTCAGGCAAGTACCAATGCAACTTTTCTAAGTTTGTATGTACTTTCTAAGTATTTGGGGGCACGGCAGTGCCCCCGCCAAGTCGAGCGCAAAGCAAACACTGCCGTACCATCCTTTACTGGAACCATTTCGACGCATTTTCAGGCCTCTGTTTGAGAACCTCTGGATAATACCAGAACGCCGAAATTTTCATCATCCAGAAAGCTATAATCACATACGTAAAACCCAGAATTTCAAGTCTGTAGGTCATTTAATTTCGAAGTTAAGCGAAAGCAAAGTTTCGTATTTTCGACACTCACTCACTCATGATCATCAAAATAGAACTAGTACTTCCAATAAAGTCAGAGAGCTGAAATTTGGAACAGAGTTAGGATTTAATGACCACATATAAGGAAAACTATAAAAACTAGCATAATCGAAGATCTGGAGCACCTGGTGACCCTGATTAGAAAACACAAAAGCCCAACCAAACTATTAGAGGAATCAACATAACGCCTTAGGTAGATATCAATAAGCTCACGTTTCTACAAAAAGAAGTGAAATCCCACCAAAAACATTCTGTAAAAAACTAGCCAATTCTCGCTGAAGCTGCTTGTTTATCTCTAAAAAGTAATGAAATCTAGACAAAGTCGTGCTGAGTCTAAGGATTCTTACTGCGATTTCTTTACTATTATTATAGTTAATGCTATATGACTGGCCGTTGATCATTCTTTAAACGTTAGTGAGTACAAGTCAACGGCCAGTCATATAGCATTAACTATAATAGTAAAGAAATCGCCGTAAGAATCCTTAGACTCAGCACGACTTTGTCTAGATTTCATTACTTTTTAGAGATAAACAAGCAGCTTCAGCGAGAATTGGCTAGTTTTTTACAGAATGTTTTTGATGGGATATCTTAGACACCAATGGCTGATAAAAGGTGAAGGAAAACATCTTGAGGAAACCTGGACTATTATAAAGTCTGAAATCACCAACCCGCATTGAGCAAGCGTGGTGATTAACGCTCAGTCCTTCTCCGTGTGAGAGGAGGCCGCAGCCCAGCAGTGGGACGATAAAAAGGCTACTAAAAAACCGGCCAAGTGCGAGTTGGACTCGCGCACGAAGGGTTCTGTACCATTATCTATGAAAAAAGTACAATAGCAATGGTCAAGTGTGAGTTACTTAAGTTGCACATTATTTCTAATAGATGGCGCTACTAGCATACAATTTTGCTATTAATTAATTTAATCAACAGCCTTAATATTNGCCAAAAGTATGGTAGGAGAGGTATTCGAATCATAATTTTAATATTGAGTTTATGCGTGATTCTGGTTGCTAATTTACTTGTTCAACTTGTCGATTTTGTTGAGGGGATTGCTTTAAAGTGATTAGTCAATTAGAAGTAGTTTTGTCATGAAAATAATAAAATTTCTTCAGCCAATTATTTCTCAAATATCCCTTGGGACATACTTCGGGCATCCAAGGACGATTGTCGGCCATGGCAGCTGTTCTCATATAAGGAGATCAGGCGCAGGACTGACATTGACGTGCTCTCTCTCCGATGCATGCTGATAAAAAAAACCGGCTAAGTGCGAGTTGGACTCGCGCACGAAGGGTTCCGTACCATTATCTATGAAAAAAAAAAAATTCAGCATTCTAGCTATCACGGTTAATGAGATACAGCCTACAGACAGACAGACAGACAGACAACGAAGTCTTAGTAATAGGGTTCCGTTTTACCCTTTGGGTACGGACCCTAAAAAAGGAAGGAGGAATTAAAATAGTGGTATATTTAGTATAGTATAGTTAGAATATAAGACTCACCTGACATGTCGCTTTTTCAGAGTAGTCTCAATAAAATAGTGAGCATCAGGGGGAAACGCATCCAACGAGATTCTTTTTCTATCTTTTTTTAGAACGTGAACTATTTTTATATGATAAAACTTTTCTCTTATGTCTCTGAAAAAAATACATTTAAAATGGATGAAGGTTTTTCTTGGAGAAAATATGGGGTGATTTAAATACCTACAAAGTTGATACGGGTTGATTGGTATAAGAATAGCTGCCTCGTTGGTCTAGTGGTCGCATAGCGCGACCGCCATGCCACGGGTCTCGCTCGGGTTCGATTCCCGGGTCAGGCCGAAATCGCTTTGTGGGTTTTAGAAACTTTCACAAAACACTCTGGAGTTTGGAAGTTGGCGGTGTTACACCCCCGTGCCTGGGAGGGCACGTAAAGCTGGCGTCCTCGAATGCTACTCAGTAGCAGTCGTATATTAATCCACGTCAGAGGCCGTCAGGCGGATTTGAGAAAACTCTGACACTAGGGCTTGTCAGGTGATTAAACCTGCAGCTCACTCGATAAGAAGAAGGTATAAGAATTACTAGATCGCAAATTGACCACATCGCAGTTAGTCCTGATCGCAAAATGTCATCTGCCTAGCCTTTTCCCAACTATGTTGGGGTCGGCTTCCAGTCTAACTAGATGCAGCTGAGAACCAGTGTGCCACATGGAGCGACTGCCTGTCTGACCTCCACAACCAAGTTACCCGGGCAACCTGGCACCCCTTGGTAAGACTGGTTGTCAGACAGTTAAAAGTTTTGTAAGTATGTGTTTGTGTGCGATGCTGTCAAACAGTACAAATACGTCAATTTTACCTTGAAAACTGACAGCTGTCAACTGCACAAAAGATTCGGTAGCACTATAACCATTTTGCTACTCTGGCATACATTTGCGATACGGACTAGTTGCGATGTGGTCAATTTGCGATCGTCTCATTCTGATACCACCCCATTTTTCAAATATACAGACAACAGCACATCAAGTTACCACAATCTGTCAAATTTCTGCAATCGATTTTCAACTTTATCACAATAGTGGAATGAAAGTTAATGTTCGATTGGTAAAATTTGACAGATTCGTATACGTTGACCTGCTGATGTCTGTACAGTGTCAGAACTTTAGAACGAAATTAAGAAATTTTAGACGACCTCGTTGGCGCAATGGTTACCATGCCGGACTGCCGAACTGATGGTCCCGGGTTCGATTCCCGGCACGGTCAACATTTGTGTGATGAGCATGTTTGTTGGCTGTGGTCTAGGTGTTATAATATGTATCTATTTATACAAATATATACGTAATTATATGTAGTTTATCAGTTGTGTTAGCACCCATAACGCAAGCTAATTAATAGCTTACCATGGGGCTAACCGACCGTGTGTGAAAAGGTGTCCCGATATTATTTATTTATAAATGTAAAAGTTTCTCAACACTTACTTGAATGTCTCATTACACTGCTTGCACACAAATTCAATAATATCGTGCAAATGACCGATGTGTTCAGACATTTTCTTAGTGTCGTCAGTTCTATACGTACATTTCGCGCACTGGAATATTCTGGAAACATTTTAGTTCATAGTATCTGTCTAGCTTCGGCTTTTAGTCTCACTGGATGCAGCTGAGTACCTGTGTGCCACATGGAGCGACTGCCTATTTGGGGGGCGATTCTCTAACGCAAAACATCTTTACAACCAAGAAATCATCGTTGCAACATCTATAGTGCGTGATCGCAGCGCTTCAACGATGTTGACGGTGCGACATAGAACTAAAATATGGTTCCAAATGTATGAAAAATCATCCTCGCCTTCGACGACAACGACGACTTCGCCTTCGATTTTATCCTTCAAACCGAAAAGCTTGTCATTTGTGAGGTCGTCGTTGTTGTCATCTATGATGTGTCAGTTAGAGAATCGCATGGCTGATCTCTACAACGCCTCTACTTACTGGGGAATTCAATATTCTGTCTATCTCTGGATTTGCTTACTAGAGACAGCAATTTGACATTACTTGTATGGGGCTCATATCAAAAATCTATCTGCAGTAAGCAAACCGATAGATAGGTTATTGGGAACGGCCGTTAGGCAACCTGGCTATTATTAGTAAGGCTGGCTATCAGACTTTTTAGCTTCTGACTACTAGTTACGACTTTCAAAAATGTTCAAATGATAGCCGGGATCCATCCATTAAATGTCCGTTCAAAATTATAATTCTTGCTAATAGTATTAGAACTCGCGGCTTAATCAAAGCGGTACGGTTCGATAGATTATAAGGTTAAGCAACGCTTGGTGGGTTCGGTCCGTGGACGGGTGATCATGTTATCGTGGTTCGGCAGGTAGACGGTGGGTCCCAACTGTCATTTGAATATCTTTGGCAGTAGTTACGGGTAGTCAGAAGCCAGAAAGGCTGACAACCAGGCTTACCAAGTGGTACCGGGGGTGTCCCGGGAAACTGTGTTGAGGAGATTTTTCTTTTTAACGATGGGAAATCATCAGTATGACCCCTCCCGCTGTGGGTAACAGCGTGAGGGAATGTCAGACTTTTACTGACTAAAACCCACCGCGTTCCTTCGGGAGCCTTTTGAGCGCCAGGGCCGCGGTAACTTTTTCGAACAACCCGCAGCGCCGGCAGGCCTTGGCCCTAGTGGGCCCCGCAGGGGTTTGCTGACACTCTGAGGAGCATGTGGAACAACGCGCGCCACCGACAGGAGACGTGTGTTGAGAAGATCGGTCCATGTGGCACACTGGTACTCAGCTGCATCTGGTTAGACTGGAAGCCCAACACAGGAAAAGGCTAGGCAGATGATAAACTTACATAAAATGATTTTTATAGTGATCGTCTCTCACCGATTTCGTGGTAAACCTCTGTGTACATACATCACATGCGTAATCGCCTTTTGTCTGTAATAAATAATAAGGAAATAACATCAGTCAGCTGCGCAGGACATATTATAGATTGCCGTCCCATCGGGTTATGAGAGTGAGGGAATAGGGAGTGCACCTGTGTCTGCGCAAATGCTTGTGCACTATAATATGTCCTGCGCAGCTGGCTGATCTCCTTATATGAAAACAGCCGCCGTGGCCGATAATCGGCTAGGATGCCATCATCATCATATGTATAAGTATACACAGTATAGATGTACTTACCCTGTCATGTTTACAGCAATGCCGCCCAAACTCAGCGCGATTCGGGAAATGCATAACACACAGCGAACACTTATATCTAGCATAACGATACGCATACCTAGATATTTGCTTGGTCCTAAACTCCTTAACTTCATTAATGTTCAGCAATTTCAACTCATAATTACCCAAACTATCCGTAACTGTAGTTTTAGCAACATTATCTAGTAAAAACGGCACGATTTTGTAGTCTAAAAATTTTAAGTCCGGTATTATTTCATCGAGGCCTATGTCCGGAATTTTGATATTTTCGTTGGGAAAGACGTTTTTTTGGCCTACGCTGACCATTTCTTTAAAACCTCTAGGAGCGTTGTTTTGGACGAAAATAATGCGAGGATTTTGTACGCGGAAGAATATTTCGGAATTGGAAATAGTATCTTCGTTTATAAGGTCTGTAGTTGAATCTATTTGTACGTTTGTCTGTTGACTATCTTTCTGTGGCTGTGGTTCTGAAATCGGAAAAAAATCTTGATTTATATTTTTTGATTTTACGTAAAAGTAGTGTAATTTTTTATTTTAAAATCGATCGGATTCCCGCACGAAGTGCTCCGTACAAAAAATCACGTTTTTAGTATGGGTCATACAAAGGGTTAACTTTAGAGGTAACTTGAAAATTTATAATATTACCCCAACTTTACACTTACATTACTGACGTAAGTCACTTACAGTAATTTCTGAGAACTTCTTGCAACTTACGGAAGTCGCTTCTGTAACTTACGTAAATAACTTACATGTATAAAGTCGGAGTTATGCAAACAACAGCCGTAAGTCGTAATAAGTTAAAAAAAAATACTGTAAGCGACTTACGAAGGAGACATTGTGACATTATCGTAAGCGAATTACGTAAGCAGCTTACGTGAGCCGAACTTACAAGTGTAACGGCCAGTTTCATAGCTAACTAACAGATGTGTCATAGAAATGTTTTTCATTTTCGCTATTTTTCTATGGCAAGATGTGTCTGATGTGAAATTGGCCGTTAATGCGAGTGTGTGTGTGTGTGTGTGTCTTAGTGTGTAAACACACTTTGCCGAGAATACGCGACCGAAGTTCGGCATGATTACGCCTGCAATGCTATTTGAATTACTACAGTACAGCCGAACTTCGGTCGGGCGTAAGTTCAGCGGCAATTCGGCGGCAACGTATTCTGTGCACGACCGAAGTTCGGTTCGATCGAACATTGAATATACCTGCGCAACTGAATTTCGGCCGCGTAAGTTCGGCACTTATGGTGTGTCATATCAGCCGAATACGTTGGAACGTAAAATCAGCCGCGGAACTTCGGTCGCGTACGTTCGGCATAGTGTGTTTAGACACCTATAAGCGACTTACTAAGGAGACATTGTGACATTATCGTAAGTAGGGGTCGCAATACCGGACCATTTTAGCAATACCGGTATTTTCGGTATTGGCTTCGGACCAATACCGGTATACCGGTATTTTCGGTATTTTCGAGATTAAGCCAAAGTTAGCAAACACACAATGCCGGATTTTTGACTATTATTTTTCTAATGTAGAGAAATTACAAGGTTTTTATTTGTTTACATTTCTTGACATCATATTATAACAGTTTAGTAAAAAAACTTAAAACTAATACTAAAAGGCGTCGAAAAAGTCCTCCCCATCGCTGCCGACCGGGAGCGTGCCCAAAAGGCTGACAGCATTGCCACGCGGAATGGCAATGCTTAATCTTTGACCAAGGTAATAGCCAGCCCTTTGGTCACGGGTAGCGTCAACCAGCCGCCTAGAAAGTTCTTTAAATAATTATATTTACTTAAAGAACTTTCTAGTCGGCTGGCCTTCGGGTCGTGGGCATTCGGACCCCACGACCCGAGGGTTTCAACCCCAAACGGTTCGAAAATATAGTTTTCAACCAGTTTGAGGTTCTCCGCAGCCGCAGCGGCAGCAGCAGCTCAACACGCAGAACTTGCCAAATGGGATGGCGTAAGATTATCGACGCATGTTGCGTCCCACACTAAAGGCCTACCCATCTTCCAAGGGAATAACGTCATGCCGTCTGATCTCGTACCGTCGTCGCGTGCCAAGCCATTTGGTGAGAGTGAGGGAATAGAGAGTGCACCTGTGTCTGCGCAAATGATTGTGCACTATAATATGTCCTACGCAGCCGGCTAATCTCCTTATATGAGAACAGCCGCCATCGCCGACATTCGGCCTTAGACGCCATTATACTTGACAATCGTTACGGATGGTCAGAAGCCAGAAAGTCTGACAACCAGTCTTGCCAACGGGTATCGATTTGCCCGGGTTAAGTTCCATCGGGATGTGACCAGTATTTTTAAACCGACTTCATAAAAAGGAGGATGAGCTCCCGCGTGTAATTTTAATTGAATGGCGTGTAACTTTTTCTATTTGTGTTTGTCTGTTACCTATTTATTTTACTAAAACCGAAAATACCGAAAATCCCGGTTTTCGTGAAATGAATACCGGTATTAGTTAAACCTGAATTTTGTCCGGTATACCGGTATTTTCGGTATTCGGTATACCGGTTTGCGACCCCTAATCGTAAGCGAATTACGTAAGCTGCTTACGTGAGTTAAACTTACAAGTTTGGCCAGTTTCATAGGTTCCAGATAAAGTTCTAGATAGCTATATAACAGATAGAAATATTTTTAATTTTCATTACTTTTCTATAGCTAGATCTGTCTGACAGTTATCTAGGATCTATCTGTAACCTATGAAATTGGCCATTAATGTGTGTGTTCAAACAAACAAACTCTTCAAAAAAAATGTCTTCCGCTTTGCTGTTCGCAGCGATCCCGTTGCGCGGTCGCGGCGAATTCGCGGCGTATTCGTTGTGTGTCCGTAACGTATTAGCTGTGGCTCCGCTCCGCATCTGCTCGCAATCCGCTAGTATGATAAGGCCCTTAGAGACGATAAACAGACTTACCACAAATCACCACAGTAGGCTCCAAATCATTTAGCTGCTTCGACAATATAGCAGTCGGCTGTATTAACTCATCAAAATCACTTGCCGTAGAGTTGGGCAAATGTATTTCTTTAAGTATCGTAGGTTTAGTAACTACAGGTATTGTATTGCCTGTATCGTTTGCTTGTGGTTTATTTAAATGGATTATTGGTATATTGGATATTGTTGATGGGTTTTCAGGTACTATTTCAATGTATTCAACTCCGGAATATTGGAGGTTTGAGAAGCCTGAAGTAAGCTGGGAAGGAAAGATTTTTATTAGATGACTAGCTTCTGCCAACGGCTTCGTCCATTTCCCGAAGGAGCTTTTTCCCGTACCCGGATAAAATATAGCCTACCTTTATATTATTCTGATATATATATGTTATGGACCAAATGATAAATTTGTCATTATACATATTGCCCGGTCATTATGAAAAATGCCCAATCTGAGAGAGCAATTTAATAATAATCATTCAAATAATCTAATTGACCGGGCATTCTACATATTGTACATCGCCCTTTGGGCAGAGNTGCCGGCCAGCCTCAGCCGCGGTGGCGAGTGTTACAACCACCTGCTCCTCAACTCGCGGCCCGCCTCGCCTCTCCGCGCCTACGCGATTTTGAATTACACTCTAGGGGTAGGGCAGACAAGACTGCGTGCAGTCGGATTTACAGCAATTCGTTTCTGTCATTAAAACCTAACTTTCAGCTAATGTTCTATGATATATATTTTTTGGACAATGAGTTACGAAATTAAAACCTATCCGCGTTCGTCCGTATTCGCTTACAATGCAAAACTAAACACAAACAATAGCGCCCGCCGCACGAGCCGCATGCTGAATAGCGGTCTCTGATTGGTCAAACCGTGTCACGCGTTCTTCCCTCCCTGCACCGCGTCAAATTTAGCTTTATTATCAAACTGCCCAAATGTCATGTAGCAATATAATAATGACCGTGCAGTGTGATAAATAATGAAGTTTAGATAGTAATTAATCACTTAGCCCAATAGAGCTAGACATTATTCATAATGCTCGCACATTATGAATAATGCCCACATTAATCACCTAGTCCATAACATATATAAGCTATGTCTGCCAAGTTTCATCAAAATCCGTCCAGTGGATCTTGAGATTAGCGTGTGCAAACATACAAATTTTTTTTTTCGAATTCTTACTCTTTTTTCATTTCTTATTAACCCTAGATATTTTGTTTTGTAAAAATATTTAATTAATAGACACGATTTTTTTACTGTTATATTATATGTATAGATACTTAACAGGAAACATATAGGGTACTTTTTATCTGCCTATGAGAAGCATTTCCTGGAGGAAAATGCTGGTGGAACCATATTAGCTTCCGCCAGTGGTTTCCCCCGCTTTCCCGTGGGAACTACTCGGCGCACCGGGATAAAAAGTAGCCAATAGCCTTCCTCGATAAATGGGCTATCTAACACTGAAAGAATTTTTCAAATCAGACCAGTGGTTTCTGAGACCAGCGTGTACAAACAAACAAACTCTTCAGCTTTATAATATGAGTATAGATACTTACACAGAAGTTCATAGCTTTTGACAAAGTAAGATGGACATGTTGTGTAGTTTTTAACTTGTTTTGAAATAATTTTATCTTGTATATCATTAGGTTACATTCCCAACACACTAAGAGGTCAGCCTTGTCCTGAAAATAATGTTCATGGCAATAATATGTTACTCCTCAAGCTCCCGATCGGCGTTGGTTTGTACAAAACATAAACTTACTATACACTAAAACCTTCCTCAAGAATAGGCATGACGACAAAAAAATAATAATTAGTCCGTCTTTTAGATTATAAAAAAATATTGCATACGTATTTTTTCGTTTTTCATCTAAACAGATAATTACGAAGCTATAGACCGTTGAAATTGCGCGTGACGTCACGCCTACGCACGATTTTTGCATAGGCGTGACGTCATGACCCCCCACTCCTGAACTTAATACTCATTATCTTTGTTATTATTTATAGTATTTCAAAAACAAAAAATACGTGTCCAATATTTTGCAATAATTTAAATTACGGACTAAATGGATTTGCTTATTTTTTACCCTGTCGTCATGCCTATTGTTCTATCTATTGTTGAAGACCGAATGAAAATCCGTTCAGTACTTTTCGAGTAAATTGCGAGATAAATCAGTTGAAATTTTTTCTTCAGAAAAAAAGAGTAATACTGGGCCAGCTTCAGAGATTCTAGATAAAGTTCTCTACATATCTATCTAACAAATAATGGCAAAGAAAAATAGGTCAGTGGGTATCCTTGAGAGCGGAGGGAAAAACATTTCTATGGTTATGTATTATCTATCAGGTAGCTGTTTTGAAGAGCTCGTGGCTAAGTCAAAGCCGTGCGGATCGATCAATCATAAGGTTAAGCAACACTTGGCGCGGTCGGTCCATGGATGGGTGAGTATCTTGTTCTTTCGTGTTTCAGAAGGCACGATAAACTGGTGGGTCCTGGCGGTCATTTGAACATCTTTGGCAGTCGTTACGGGTAACAGTCAGAAGCCAGAAAGTCT
>NWSH02000032.1:16715-31941 GCA_002382865.2 Heliothis virescens | reverse complement strand
CAACCAGTCTTACCAAGGGGTGCCAGGTTGCCCGGGTAACTGGGTTGTGGAGGTCAGACAGGCAGTCGCAAGGCTAGGCAGAAGCAAACTGTCTAGAAGTTTATTTGGGACTTCTGAAACTGGCCCACATAATTGTTATTTAATATACTCCAACAATCATGATAATAATGACTTTTGATAGGATATATAAGCCAAAATTTCAAAGAAACATGTTGTAATTAACGCTCAATCCTTCTCTGTGTGAGAGGAGGCCGCAGCCCAGCAGTGGGACGATAAATAAAGACCGAAGATGATTATTAATCATGGAATTACCTTAGAATTATCAAAGAGTGAGGGACAAAGTAATGTTAGAAGGTGTTTGTCTCTCAAAGGACTTGTTTTTCGGTTGTAACTTAAACAAATATAACATCTTGACTGTGCTACTGATTCTGTTTTCAGTATCTGTATTGGCCGGGCGGTATTTGGCTCGCTTAGACTCATTTTCTGTACAAATTATTCTATTTATTATGTTATCATTCCTTCCGAAACTTGTAAAAACAAAATT
Source organism: Heliothis virescens (assembly GCA_002382865.2). Classification (NCBI taxonomy): domain Eukaryota; kingdom Metazoa; phylum Arthropoda; class Insecta; order Lepidoptera; family Noctuidae; genus Heliothis; species Heliothis virescens. The sequence continues at coordinate 31,397 of NWSH02000032.1, read as the reverse complement.
TTGACATTTGTTTGATAGTTTTGAAATATAGATAGAGTAGTATCCTGCTGTTTGTGTTACAAACCGGTAATTTTCACTGAGAGATATATTATGAAAGCCAAAAAATTCTTGACCACTTACATTATCTTGATTATTATTTAAATATATCAAAGATATATCTAATCCTGGGCCTGAATTTTCACTTAGTTCCGTAAATTTAAAAGCCGTGTCACTGGATTATTTAAAAAATCTTATTGACATTTCGTTAAACACGTCAACGTCACACAAATTCACAGATGTTTTTGTTGTATTTATTTATTTAATAATAATAAATAATAAATTAGTTAAAATATTAAATGATTATTTAAAGTGTATGAAATGGAGGAAATAAAGTGTCATTACACTCAAGGTCTAGTCTGCCAAGCATGTTTAAGTTCTAGCCGCAATGTCAAACCAATTTTTGGCGAATTTTTCGAAATACTTAAAAATATTAAAGGTGACACAAACGACGTAAGTTATCAATTAAATAATGCTTAAATATAACGACTCTACCTACATAATTATTTAATTTATAGAAATTTCCTATCCTTACTAATAAAATGTGTAAAAGTCAGTTTGTTGTTATGCTTTCGTGATAAAAGGGCTAAACCGATATGAGATGAAATTTGGTGTGGATATACCTACCTACTTTTTAATTGGGTACAAGAACTAGCTTCACTGAAATTAGTGAAATAATTTTTGTAGACTATAATACAAACAAAAACATGTTTCCTCTTTATTATATGTAGTTAGTAAGTAATTAAATTAATAGGAAACGTATACAATCTTAATTAATATAAATATTTACAAATAATAAAAAAAATAATATATATTACAACTAAGTATCAAAAAACTCATCCGCATCGCTGTCAGCGGGAATCGTGCCCAAAAGGCTGCCACGCTGGATGGCAAAGCTAAATTCATTGACCGAAGTATAGGCCAGGCTTTTGGTCACGAGTAGACTCCACTAAACGCTTGCAAATGTCTCGAAAAAGTCTGTGGGCACTTGGGCCCCATGATCCCAATGTTTCGTAAGTATATTTTTGTAAAGATAATGAAATATTCTTTTTTGTTGACAGATATTACCTCAGCCCATATATTTCTGCTGGGAGTGTATTGCTGTGCTAAAAAAGATAAAACTCTTCAAAGCGCGGATAGCAGAAGCTCAGAAGATTTTGACGTACCACTATGAGAGCAAGCAGGTTGGTTTATTATTATACACAAATAATTTGTACATTTGTCTAGTATAATTTAATTTTATATTGATTTAAATAAAATAAAACAATATATTGTTTTGGCACATAGCATATTTATAGTCAATACTAGCTTCCGCCAGCGGTTTCACCCGAGTCCCGTGGGAATTACGCGCGCACCCGGATAAAAAGTAGCATGTAACCTTCCTCGATAAATGGGCTATCTAACACTAAAAGAATTTTTCAAATCGGACTACTAGTTCTTGGGATTAGCGCGTTCAAACAAACAAACTCTTCAGCTTTATNTTTAATTTCTTGGTTGTCATAATTTTCTTCATAATTGTTAAAATAATCTTCATTTGTTTGTTCAAATTCTTGTTTAATTTCAAGCTTTTGTTTAAAATCAATGTCATTATCATTGTATGTAATATTTATTGTATGGTCTGAATATGTTTCTGATAAAGTTGATAGGGTTGTCAGAAGCACCTTCTGAAAATGAGAAGATGAAATTAATCTATACTAATATTATACATATTTTAGACAACAATCCGGGTCTTACTCGCGATCAAACTATTAAAGGTTTTACGATACCTCTTTTCTCCCGTCATCAGTCTTCCCGTGACCACGGTCGGTGCAATTCGGCCGAAACGTCGGGAGAAAAGAGGTATCGTAAAACCTTTAATAGTTTGATCGCGAGTAGGACCCGGATTGTTGTCTAAAATATTTATAATATTAGTATAGATTAATTTCATCTTCTCATTTTCAGAAGGTGCTTCTGACAACCCTATCAACTTTATCAGAAACATATTCAGACCATACAATAAATATTACATACAATGATAATGACATTGATTTTAAACAAAAGCTTGAAATTAAACAAGAATTTGAACAAACAAATGAAGATTATTTTAACAATTATGAAGAAAATTATGACAACCAAGAAATTAAAAAAGAAAATGACATAGACACCAAAATACAGAAGAAAAAGAAGTCCCTACACTATAGAATAGTCTATGAAAATAATGCCAGCAAAAAGGTTTTGAGAAAAAAGTTTTTAATCGCAGGAGATTTGAAAGAATGGTGGGATAGAGAGATAAATAGTGATTTTTATAAGAAATTTAAGCATAAGTGTAAATCCTGTGTGAAAGGATTCAATTGTAAGGATAAACTGAAAAGACATATTTTCAAATATCATGATAAAGTAAGTATACTAAAAAACCGGCCAAGTGCGAGTTGGACTCGCGCACGAAGGGTTCCGTACCATTATCTATGAAAAAAGTACAATAGGAATGGTCAAGTGTGAGTTAAGTTGCACATTATTTCTAATGGATGGCGCTACTAGTATTCAATTTTGCAATTAATTAATATAAATCAATAGCCTTAACCCGGCGCCAATGACGTGAAAATAATTACTCGGACGATGAGGCCGGGTCATATTGACCCGAAATGCAACGATATTTTTCAAAAGAAATTTTAAAAATTACCTTCATTTTAATAATTGTATATTAAAAATAATTCTTTTCTAAAGTAGTAAAAACCAAAAAATTTAAATGAATTCTAGAAATCTAAGTTTTATTATTTTTTTTAATAACACATGCAAATTCGACTATGAAAACGTAACATGTTTTTATTTTGAGTTCTTTGTAAAATATCCTTAGCAATGATAGGAATAAATAATATTATGTACTAATAGAGATATCAAATCAACTGTATAATATAAATATAGACACGAATCTGTCTCCTAGGTCATAATTCAGGCCCACGGGGGCCTATCAGATAATATATTTTCAGATCTGGTACATGCAGGTGCTTTTTGCCACATTATTCCATCCTTTCCTTTGTAATATTATTGCTGTAATTGATCTGGTAATTGCGAAGTCAAAATTATCTGAATCTGACACCATATCACTAGTTTCTAGGTAACTTTACTGTCATTGCCGAGTTCACGTAAATGGTCGTCGATATACACGTCTAAAGTAGCTTGGGAGTCAGAATGGTCGGAATCAGACTTTTCTGATAACTAAAAAATTCTAACTCGGTCATTTATCAATTACGTTTCACTCAAAACCTATAAAAACAAAATTAATTAATATTAAACACTAAATAAACAAATAAAAGCATGTCACAAAATTACTACGCCAGCGATGACGCTGGGTCATAATGACCCGTTTTCACTTGACGCACCTGTATCTCCTAGCACATGCAGCGTCGCACTGCAAATACCAATAAAAACGATAGAGGAAGACTGTATCTTCAGCTACAGAAACGTTCGAATCACACGACCGATACAAAACTAAAATATGTTGATTTAAAATTGTCTCGGGTCAATATGACCCAGCGTCATTGGCGCCGGGTTAATAATTTATTTTTTAAAATTTTTAGTATTTGTTGTTATAGCGGCAACGCATATACATCATTTGTGAAAATTTCAGCATTCTAGCTATCACGGTTAATGAGATACAGCCCGGAGACAGACAGACAACGAAGTCTTAGTAATAGGGTCCCGTTTTACCCTTTGGGTACGGAACCCTAAAAATGAATGCGACGCCTGAAAGCGGGAAATTCAAATATTAAATGGTTTTTTCATGTTTTAACTAAGTTAACATTCAATATGAGGCGTGATCTTATATTTCGCGATTATAATATACCACAAAGTAATTTCTGATGTCCTTGTTTAACTCCGAAACTTCTTACAATTCAAATGTTACTGGATATACTATGATATTTTGCAATAAAAAGTTTATACAGTAACATTTAAATTGTAAGAAGTTTCGGAGATAAACAAGGACATCAGAAATTACTCGCATTCACCTTAATAGATGCTCTATTTACACAAAAATCGAAAAGAAAAGAAAACTCTTGAATTCAACGCCATCTGGCGGGAGAAAGGGAATCAACAGACCGTTGCATTTACAACATTTTTCGGGCAGCAAAAAATAACTTTGTTTTACATACAAATATATGAATAACAAATTTATTTGCGGTTTCACACGTTTATTGTATGGGGACCCACTTATTTTTTATTATTTTTAGTATTTGTTGTTATAGCGGCAACAGAAATACATCATTTGTGAAAATTTCTGCATTCTAGCTATCACGGTAAATGAGATACAGCGTGGAGACAGACAGACAACGAAGTCTTAGTAATAGGGTTCCGTTTTACCCTTTGGGTACGGAACCCTAAAAATTAACTTTTTTTCAGTCCATAGGTCCACATAGTTGTTCAATATGTAACAGCCATTTTAAAAATGCATTGGACTTAGCCACGCATATGCAAATGCATCAATATGGTTGGGAGTGTGCACGGTGTGGTTTCCAATGCTATACAGTCAGGAGATTGAACGCACACATACATACACACAGAACTGTCCAGTGTAAATACTGTGATGGGAGGTTTGAGTAAGTTTATTTAATTACTAGCCGTTTTCCCGCGGTTTCACTCGCATCCCGTGGGAATTAGTGCCCGTACCCGGATAAAATATGTCACTCGTGGATTATGTGGCTTTCGAATGGTGAAAGAATTTTAAAATCGGTCCAGTAGTTTTTGAGTCTATTCATTACAACCAAACAAACAAACAAAGTTTTCCTCTTTATAATCTTTATAATATTAGTATAGTATAGACATATTAAAATATTAGTCACAAAAAATATTTGTATAAAATATTCCATCTTTATCTTTCGTTCCTTATTCTCAACTAGCTTCAGCCAGCGGTTTCACCCGCTTCCCGTGGGAACTACTGCTCGTACCCGGATGGGCTATCTCACACTGAAATAATTTTTCAAATCGGACCAGTAGTTCCTGAGATTAACGCGTTCAAACAAACTCTTCAGCTTTCTAATATAAGTACAGATAAAAAGTTTAAACTGTCCTATATTTTAGCCGACCGCCCCAGAAGTTGTACCTATATCGTTTTTAAGATCTTTTTAGTAGAGGTTTCTTAAGGTGCATTCGACCACTAGAAGCGGGAAATTCAAATATAAAATGGTTTTTTCATGTTTTACCTAAGTTAACATTCAATATGAGGCGTGATCTTATGATTGGCGGTTATAATATCCCACAAAGTNCGACGGCTAGAAGCGGGAAATTCAAATATAAAATGGTTTTTTCATGTTTTACCTAAGTTAACATTCAATATGAGGCGTGATCTTATGATTGGCGGTTATAATATCCCACAAAGTAATTTCTGATGTCCTTGTTTAACTCCGAAACTTCTTACAATTCAAATGTAACTGTCGAAACTATGATATTTCGCAATAAAAAGTTTTTTACAGTTACATTTGAATTGTAAGAAGTTTCGGTAAAACATGAAAAAACCATTTTATATTTCAATTTCCCGCTTCTAGTGGTCGACGGTCGAATGCACCTTAACTTTTTTTCTGTTATATATTTTTTGCAGTGACATGGCAACATTTTTCACTCACTACAAATCTTTACATAGTATATTTTTATGTGATCATTGTGGGAAGCGATGTAAAACTAAGCGTATCATGGAAAAACATATGAGGTAAGATAATTTAAATATTTTATGTATTTTTCTACATGTAAAAATTTTGCGCAATTTAGCGCAATTGTTGGGTAATTTTTTGCGCATTTTAGCGCAATGGTTGGGTAAATTTTTGCGCAATTAATATTTTTACCACTCGAGCGCTTTAGATTAACAATAATTTTGCAATGATTTACAAAATACATTTTTGCGCAAATGCTAACTTATCCACAAGTCTCATGTAACTTTTTTGCAATGGTGCACCAATTTTTTAGTTACTGCATATTTGAGCAAACCTCCCACCATTTGTGCAAAGTCTGATGTCATTTTGGCGCAAAAATATGCTACATTTGCTCAATTTTTTGTCACAAGAGATTTTTCTAACCGACTTATAATTTCTAGACCCGATGCACCAAAAGGTATTTTTTTGTCCGTAGTGCCTTTAAAGTCAGTTTCTTTAAGATTTTTTGCCCCATTTTTAAAAACTAACTCTAAATACCATTCCAGTCGTCATCTCGACACTCACACATGCCCAACTTGTTCCCGTCGCTACAAATCTCGCGCAGCGTTGCGCAAACACACGTCTTTGAAGCACAGCTCATGTCTATCCGAGCTGGCATACTGTGTGCAGTGTGATAGACAGTTTGACAGTGCACTTGTGTATAGACGACATGTGCTGACCAGTGCCGCCCATCGCAGTGAACGGGGGTCGCAGTAAGTACCTTTTTTATTGATGGGAAATCATCAGATGACCCCTCCCGCTGTGGGTGACAGCGTTAGAGTCAGACTTTTACTGACTAAAACCCACCGTGTTCCTTCGGGAGCCCTTTGTGTGCCAGGGACAAGGTAACTCGCGCGAACAACCCGCAGCCCCGGTGGAATCTGGCCCTAGTGGGCCCCGCTGACCCAGTAAGTGTGCTAATTACTATGGCCTAAGGAGATCAGCCAGCTGCGCAGGACATATTATAGTGCAGGCACATTTGCTGTGACACAGGTGCACTCTCTACTCCCTCACTCTCATAGCGTGATGGGATGGCAATCCGGGATCTCCAGTTTGATTTCAGCGTCGAAATCGGTTTGCAGGTTTTAAGTAGGAAGTTACATAAGGCAGCTCGGAGTCTAGAAGTTGGTGATTGATACACCCGTGCATCGGAGAGCACGTTAATGTCGGTCCTGCTGCTTGTGATCTCTCTCCGGTGGTGTCGGATTGCCGTCCCATCGCGCTATGACAGTGAGGGAATAGAGATTGCACCTGTGTCACAGCAAATGTGCAGCCACTATAATATGTCCTGCGCAGCTGGCTGACCTCCTTACATGAGAACAGCCGCCGTAGCTGACAATTTAGACGACATTATTATAAGAATTTGGCTATTTCATTATTGTTTTCAGGGCCAAAAAAAATGTGCCATGTCCAGAATGTTCCAACACATATTCTAGAAGAGCCTATATGATGAATCATTACCGGCACGTTCATATGAACCAATCTAAATATTATTGTACTCATTGTGACCGGGTAAGTAACCTTCCCAACTATGTTGGGGTCGGCTTCCAGTCTAACAGCATGCAGCTGAGTACCAGTGTGCCACATGGAGCGACTGCCTATTTGATTTCTTAAACACAGTTACTTGGGCCACTTGATAGTCTTTTTTTTTGATATCGAGTTGGAAAATCCTCATGGAGACCCTCCGATCTAGGGGAAAAGGCGACAGGGACTGTCAGACTCATACTGACTAAAAACCAACCCGTGTTCCTCAAGCACCCATGTGTCGGAGGGGCGGATATCGCCGAAGCATTCGTCCTGCCTCCCGGCGGGTAACTTGGTAGTCTAGTAAGACTGGTTGTCAGACTTTCTGGCTTTTGACTACCCGTAACGACTGCCAAAGATGTTCAAATGACAGCCGGGACCCACCAGTTTACCGTGCCTTCTGAAACACGGAAGAACTCGTTATGACAAGATGGTCACACGGACCGCGCCAAGCGTTGCTTAACCTTATACCAAATAAATAAAAAAATAAATAAAAAAAAAAATAACCTTATGATCAATCGACCATTACATTACTGTAACATCTTTGACAGTCGTTACGGGTAGTCAGAAGCCAGAAAGTCTGACAACCAGTCTTATAGGAATCGGGATCCATGGACACATAGGCAGTTGATGTATTGGATTCTCCTTTACTTAATTAACATCATAATTTTGTACCTACATTCTTGCAAATAAATCTCTTATTTCATTTCATTTCGTAGCTCCATACTGCTACTCAGCTGCATCCGGTTAGACTGGAAGCCGAGGTAGGGAAACGGCTAGGCAGATAGTAAAATTCCACGTTTTGTTCTAGCATTTTCTAAATCGCACTCGTTATGTAGACCATATGAGGTACAATCACGAGGGAGTTAAAAAGGAGAAGAATAAATTATGCAATATATGTGGCAGAGGATTTGCCGTAAGTTTCTATATAGAATACTAGCTTCAGCCAGCGGTTTCGCCCGCGTCCCCGTATGAAAAGTGGGTTGTTTGAAAGTTTGTTGCGCCACTTCTTCCCAGCAAAAAAATACATTTTTGGGGATGTCTCGTGTAATTTTGACCATATTTTTGCAAAATTGACGCAGTCAACAGACGTGCAGACACCGACTTCAAGAGCAATGGCTGAGGCCAAACGTGCGTAATTTTTTGAGTCGTGAGGCGCAGAAAATCGTTACAAACAAAAAAGACAACTCATTTTGCGTTGCCGTGTGAATCAAATAGGACTTTTGTATGAAACCGAATGTAGCAGATTTTCTGCGACCGAAATTCTGCTACTCACAACTCACAAAATTACGCTCGTTTGGCTTCACCCTAAGAGAAGAGCATATTTTTAGTTCTTTTTCCTCTTTTTCAGGCAAACCGCACATTAACGAATCACATGCGCACCCACTCAGGGGAGCGACCGCATGCATGCCACTACTGCGCGGCGCAGTTCGCGCAGCGCACCTGCATGCTCTCGCATATCAAACGCGTGCATGTTAATACACGACAACGATGACATGTAGCGCCAAAGTTAATGGCGGCTCGCGACTAACCGCGTGCCACTACTGCGCGGCGCACCTGCATGCTCTCGCTAATATACGTCAACGCTGAATATGGGTAGGACTACATCTGGCAGCACGGAATCGCCTTTTTCCGTCGCCCTTTCTCTTTCTGTCGCTTAGAACTGCCATTTGCTAGACCGACACAGAAAGCACAATGCGATAGCACGCGGTGGAATCCTCGAGGCGATCGGCATTATGCTTTCTGTCTCGGTCTAGCAAATGGCAGGCGATTCCGTGCTGTCAGATGTAGTCCAACCCTAAATTATGTAGGACCAAACTTAACAGCGGCTTTCGACTAAGGGTCAACGGCTTTTGACTCAAAAATAGCGGAGCGAATGAGTTTTTAATCTGCAAATATAATTTCGTTCTTAAAACATCTTATCTCCGCCCACTGAGTAGTAAACGGAGGAATTCTTCTGCGATCGGAAGTTAGTTGCGACCCGCCATTAGGTATGCACAGACGCCAACAGGTCAAATCTTAATTAGTCAAATTTTACCAATCAAATATTAACCTTCCACTATTGTGATAAGGTTGAAAATCTATTAAAAAAAATTGACAGATTGAGGTCGGTTGTGCCGACTTCTGTACATACATACGAATGTATACGGACGATTTAGTCAGTGTAAAGCTAGTCAAAATTTAATTATATAAGATTAAAGATTCTTGTATAACTATTTAAACAGGAATTAATTATACGTATTTCATTATTTAATGTATAAAAAAATATTAATTTGTTGTAAAAACATTCACTTGTGTGAAATGTCAAACTAGCTCTTTCCCGCGGTGCCATCCGCGTCTTTTTAGGGTTCTGTACCCAAACGGTAAACGGGTCCCTATTATTAGGACTACGTTGTCTGTCTGTCTCCAGGCTGTATCTCATTAACTGTGATAGCTAGAAAGCTGAAATCTTCACAAATGATGTATTTCCGTTGACGCTATAACAACAAATACTAAAAATCAAAATATATATAATATTAAGGGGGTCCCCATACAATAAATGTGTAAAACCGCAAATTATAACTTTGTTATTCATATATTTATATAAAGAACAAAGTTATTTTTTTCTGTTTCATTTCACTCAAATGTAAGTACATATTTATGCAGTTGATTGTATGTACAAAAACAAAAGGAATGAATAAATAAAACAACTTTTCACATCAAGTGTAGTTTTAATTCGATCAGACATGAACATCGAAGAGCAAACACCGAAAAATACACTTAAAATTACTGACTAGAATACATTGGACATGATATAATAGGCATGACGACTAAAAAAATCTAATTAGTCCGTCTTTTAGATTATAAAAAAATATTGCATACGTATTTTTTCGTTTTTCATCTTAACAAATAATTACGAAGCTATAGACCGTTGAAATTGCGCGTGACGTCACGCCTACGTACGATTTTGACATAGGCGTGACGTCAGGACCCCCCACTCCCGAACTTTAATACTCATTATCTTTGTTATTATTGATAGATTTTTAAAAACAAAAAATACGTGTCCAATATTTTGCGATTATATAAATTACGGCCTAAATGGATTTGCTTATTTATTACCCTGTCGTCATGCCTATTGAAGACATCATTTTTTCTCTCACTTTAGGTTAAAGCAGATTCGAAATTAATCTTCGAGAGGCGGGAAAATTTTAATCAACTCTTACTTCTAAACATTGAAAAGATATGGAACGATTTTTTCTTATTTATTCAGGCCATTTTAGACCTTTCTAGATATTACAATACAATACTATGAGTAGTTTTAAACTTACTAAGTACTTAAAATTAAAACGGGAGTGATACGGATAATCGAATGACGTTATAGCGAAGTACGCTATCTCGAAAGCACATTATGTCGAAAACCGGTATATCGACTGAGGCTATCGCGAACACAGTATTTCGAAAAACTGTTTGAATGATACGCTATTTCGAAACTGTTCTCTGTCAAATATAAATATTGCCCATTAAAGAATTCCATCGGCGTTGCATCTCTGGACCAGTCTAGATTTGAATCGCTTTATATTTGTTTTTTAGGGTTCCGTACCCAAAGGGTAAAAACGGAACCCTATTACTAAGACTTCGTTGTCTGTCTGTCTGTCTCCACGCTGTATCTCATTAACCGTGATAGCTAGAAAGCTGAAATTTTCACAAATGATGTATTTTCGTTGCCGCTATAACAACAAATACTAAAAATTTAAAAAAAGTTATATATTAAGGGGGTCCCCATACAATAAATTATAAAGACAGTGCAATTTGAATACAACGCCATCTGTTACTCAAGCGTGGAACTACAGCTTGGTACGGAACCCTTCGCGTGCGAGTCCAACTCGCACTTGGCCGGTTTTTTATTTCTCGGGATGTTATTCTTCACCTCTAATTGGTCACTGCTATTCGCAAATCGCAACAGTGTATATCTATACGAACACTTTCGATATAGCGTACCATTCAAACAGTTTTTCGTAATACCGAGTTCGCGATAGCGTCAGTCGATATACCGGTTTTCGACATAATGTGCTTTCGAGATAGCGTACCACTCATTTTTTTTCGATATAGCGTACTTCGCTATAACGTCATTCAATAATCCGTACATATCACTCCCAATTAAAACATTTGGCACGAAAATCGCCAACCAATCAGAGACAAGTCTTATGACGCTACAAATTCGGTCTACCAGTCACAATGTTTTAAATTCGCGCCATAAATTCGATACACATTATCATTTTTTTACACAACATTTCTGTTTATTTTTTTGAATAATTATTGGAAATTTTTAATTTGTATTTACAACGCGAAATTCGTGATTTTAAATACGTATAAATTCATTAAATTCGTACAATATTTTAGCGCCAAATAACTATAGACTAGAACTAAGACAGTTGTCTCTTATATTACGAAAGGTCAATAACCTTTTAAAACTTCACACGAGAAGTTGAACTCCAAAAAAATCTTTAAGAAATTCGTTATGTTTTACAATTCTTTGTTTAAATATTATTAAAGACTTATATTTTATACTCATAGTAAATCATGGGAACCTTTATATAACCCAAAAAGTTTTTCCAAGTCAATAAATTACTTATCTCATAATTATTATATTTAAATCTTAAAGTGTCTCCCAGACTGAAAAATATCTTGGTTTTCTTAATCAAAAGGAACGCTTAGGAATTCATATTTATGTAAATAAATAATAATTTAATAATGTAAAGAACCTTTGGTATGGTAAAAACAAAATGGGAATTTTGCAAATTCCTTTTTGAGAGGACGTCGAATTCAAATTTTTTCACGAACATTTAAGACGGCTAAAGACGTCAAAAAATTAGTAATTTTACTTAGAATACTAATATTAATGATCACAAATATTTTACAAAGGGATATGCCATACACAATTCGTTTATTAAAACTTAGAACTACAAATATTATAATGTTTTTATAGTCAATACATATAATAATGTATGTATCGTAGAAATAGGCCAGTGTCCTACTACATTGGGGCTTTACGAACTTTGATTCTCGGACGACTGCGCAACCGAGCAACTTTAGTTAAAGTAATGGCGTTCTCATATAAGGAGATCAGTCAGCTGCGCAGGATATAGTGCAGGCACATTTGCTGTGACACAGGTGCATTCTCTATTCCCTCACTCTCATAACCCGATGGGACGGCAATCCGACACCACCGGAGAGAGATCAGGCGCAGGACCGACATTAACGTGCTCTCCGATGCACGGGTATCAATCTCCAACTTCTAACTCCAGAATATAACTAAAGTATAACATGCAAGACATATTTACAATTCTTATTATATTAACGTCAGTTCCCAATATTATATCCATCTGTTGTATAGTTTACTAGAGATAGGAATTTGACATTACTTGTATGGAGCTTAGGTGAATGTGACGGCCGGCTGTTGCCCATTGTCTCGTTAGATGGCGCTGAATTCAAATTAGGCAAATTTTGTATAGACAGCATTATTTCGAATTGTGTGGATTTTTGTATAGTCAGCATTATTTCGAATTGTGTGGATTTTAAGCCAATTAAATGAACTAGTTCAATAAAGTGTAACGTCCGAGACACGCAAATGCTACTTGCTTGACTTAGTAATTATCGATTTACACAAAACTTGAAAAAAACTACGAATCTTGTATTCAGCGCCATCTATCGGGACAATGGGAACCAAGAGGTCTTCGCATGCACCTTAATTTCAAAATTCAATCTCAAACAAATCAGCAGATAGATAAAATATTGAAACGGCCGTAAAATGATACTTCCAATCTACTAAATGTAAAGACGGAATGAAATTAATGAGCGTTCATTCGCCTATAAAGATACTCAAAATAAAAAATATTAATATTATTCAAATTTTAACATCGTCATGGTCCGTGCGTTACAGACTCAAGTTTAAAGCTTCGATGGAAGTTTAAATCACAACCAGACGCCAATGACGACATTTTATTATTAGAGAGCTGTATTCAGACTGGTAAGCATGTACAGTCAACAGCAAGTCGGTGTACACAAAGCTGTCAAATTTCTGCGATCAATTTTCAACCTTATCACAATAGTGGAAGGTTAATGTTCGATTGCTAAAATTTTACAGATTTGATACATTTTGGGTACACTGACTTGCTGTCGACTGTACAGATGCCAACACATCAACCTACCTGAATCCGTCAAATTTCTTCAATAGATTTACAACCTTATCACAATAGTGGAAGGTTTTACGACCTATCCGAATCTGTCAAATTTTACCAATCGAACATTAACCTTCCACTATTGTGATAAGGTTGAAAATCTATTGAAGAAATTTGACAGATTGAGGTAAAGTTGATGTGTTGTCGCCTGTACTTTCGCATTTACCATATTCATATAATACGTGTTTTTAGGGTGAAGCCAAATGAGCGTAATTTTGTGAGCTGTGAGTAGCAGAATTTGGGTCGCAGAAAATCTGCTACATTCGGTTTCATACAAAAGTCCTATTTGATNAAAAAAAAAAAAACAAAATCGTTTACAATAGTTACAGTCCTTAACAAGAGAGGTACAAGCGAGGACAACAATGTTCACGTCCCCTGGGTAAAATATCCAAGCTTTTATCTTCTATTTAAAAATAAATGCTTTCCTACATTGAGAGAATTACTATCGCTGCAGGTCCAGCTACACGAATCTGTAAACTTTACCAATCGAACATTAACCTTCCACTATTGTGATAAGGTTGAAAATCTATTGAAGAAATTTGACAGATTGAGGTAAAGTTGATGTGTTGTCGCCTGTACTTTCGCATTTACCATATTCATATAATACGTGTTTTTAGGGTGAAGCCAAATGAGCGTAATTTTGTGAGCTGTGAGTAGCAGAATTTCGGTCGCAGAAAATCTGCTACATTCGGTTTCATACAAAAGTCCTATTTGATTCATACGGCAACGCAAAATGAGTTGTCTTTTTTGTTTGTAACGATTTTCTGGGACCGAAATTCTGCGACTCACGACTCAAAAAATTACGCTCGTTTGGCCTCAGCCTCAACCAGGAAAGTATTAAGTTTCCTTAAAATACTAGATAACACACAAAAACATTAATTCTACAAAATCGTATACGTTTAACCTACAAATTTTTCGTTCAATATTTGAACACAAGTTTTCAAAACGCTTAAAGATACAATACCACATTTAATAATACTTAGTCATATTTTAAGACCAGTCCTCCCGAATCACAAACTCTGGATAACAACCATTTTCAAAGTCTTTTGACTCTCATCTCTCCTTTTAAAACTTAATACGATATCATCATCATCTGCCTAGCCTTTTCCCAACTATATTGGGGTCGGCTTCCAGTCTAACCGAATGCATCTGAAAACCACTGTGCCACATGGAGCTACTGCCTGTCTGACCTCCACAACCCAGTTACCCGGGCAACCTGGCAGAGTGGCAGCCCTTGGTAAGAC
>NWSH02000329.1:12661402-12675000 GCA_002382865.2 Heliothis virescens | reverse complement strand
ACCCAGTATAAAAATCTTACATTTTTAATATATTTAAAAGTATTTTTAAGTCAAAATTCAAACAACAAGCTTCACGCAGGAAAAATAATTCCGTTTAATTTTGTATAGATAAGTGAATTTTTAAAGCAGCAGGTATTTTACTACGAAATTCGGGTGACCATTTTTCCCCCTGTCAATCAGTTGGCGTCCGATAGATGACTGATTTGACATGACACAAAAACTATGTCTTAAGAACATAGATAAGAGCTGTCTGGCTTAGACGCGGCCATTGCTACTCTAGTATATACGCTCTAGACCAACCGTAAAAAAAATTTTCCCTCGATCCTTTAATTAAGCGATAACAAAATCGTGCGATGGAAATCTTAAAAACTTAAGGCCGCAGTTACTACAGTGTTATAAAATTTTTGTGACAATGCCAAATTTCACCGGGAAAAGTCTATGAGGCATATTTTAAAGTTCCGTACCCAAAACGGGTTTCTTTTAATCAATATTTCGCGCAGTTCCATCTGTGCGTCCCGTCTGTCACCAGGGGGCAGCAGTGTCTCAAGAAACCGAGAGAAGCTAGACTGTTGAATATTTTACACAGATGATGTTTTTTGTTGTGAATATATAACCGAAAAACTAAAAACAATAAAATAAAAAACACATAATTTTAGGAGGATGCCAATCCACACAAATGTACAAATCCTCTTTTAATATACATAGCGAATAATGGAGACAATGAGTTAACGCGAAAAAGTTTACCGTGCGACAAGCCCGACTCGCAATGGCCGAGGTTTATTTACAATAAATTTTGTCTGAGGCTTACAACGATAATTTACATTATCTAAACATTTATCCATTATTTAATGCCCAATAACATATACATATTAAGATAATATAAAAATTAAAAAGCACATCCAACCTCGCTTAATGTACCCCCCCAAAGCAATGTTCTATTTCTCGTTCGTGAAAGTCACATTACGTCCAGTATGCTAGATCTAATATCGCAACAAGGACGTACAAAAGCCGGTCTGATGAATGCATAGTGTATTAGATTACATTTTTTACTTTAAATATAAATGTCGACCACCTGGTTGGAATAACTAGGATTTCGTTATCGTATTTTTATGAGAGTTCTAAAAATGGGTTATTCCTGAGTCAACCCCCGATCCCGAGGCCCCGTCAGCCGGAAGCACCACGATTTATTTTATCTTGGTAAAATCAATCTAAAAGTCAGTTTAGCTTAAAAGTAAGCGTCAGCAAGACTAGAACTTAAATAATTTTATTACATTACTAAAACTTGTAACAAGAAAATCTATAAATTAAGGATCAGGAAAAATATAAAGTCTTGCTTGTTTAGTTAAATATTATAAGATCAGAGAATACAATATGAGTACTCCTCAGAACATCACCAGGTTTTTATTATTCTAATACACAACATTTCGCTTTTTCAAAAACAACGTATTATAGATTTTCTGTATCTCTTCCTTCCTTTTCGAAATGGAACATTAACATAATTAAAAAAAATACGCAACAACAGTTTTATTTTCAGGAAATATTTTTTTTAAATATAAATGCAGCATAGCAAATAAGTTTAAAATAGAACGCACTAGCTCATATTGTTATCATAATTAAGAAATGCCCAACTCAAGAGTAAACAAAATGGCAACCTATTTATTTGTTTGAATATTTGTACTATTTGTGATACATTTTATTCGAATTGTTAATTAGATAAAACTCATTATGATGATAGATAGATAGATAGATAAGATAAAACATCTTATTCAGTACAAACAATAAAGAACACAAGAAATTGACAAACAAAAAAAAAAATAAGATAGAACAAGTGGGTACACAATAACAAATAGCAACGACCATTAAAGGGACCAAACAAACAAAAAAAAAAAAAATCATGATATATATAAAATTTACAAATTCGACAGGTTAGTATGGAAGAAAGAATACAAAGAAAAGAGGAAAAACAAAAAAATAACGGCGCGGTTTCAGTTGTGTCTGAAGATTGCACCGAATGGGAGTCCAAGCTCGCATGTGTCAGGTAGAAATACCTGACGCTGTATTCTGTGGATCCCTGCAAATGGACGTACGGGACGTCGAGTAGACCTGAACAGTAAATAGGTGTATTAAGGCGTCATCATAGTGCATGCCGTGCGTGTGTTAGTTTAAAATAAGTGTAAGTGTTAATGAAAAGTGTTTATGTCTCTGTATGTGTTTGTGTTTAAATGTGTAGTGATTAATAATGTGTAAAATAAGTATTATATATACAAGCTTTTATTTTTTCTTATCAGACCCCTGACTATCAGTAACCCGAATTCACGGCAATGAAACACCATCACGGCAGGTACCTGCTATCACTATATTTGACGTGTTTGAATCGTCATACAAGTTCTTTCTGTGATCAATAAGAACTTTCGCAGATGTGTCTGAAAGTACCAAAGATGTTTGATATTTCCTTATATATATGTGATTACAACATTGTACAAAATTTCAAATAAACTGCTGTCATATATGTTATGTTCAACGCATATATTTAAAGCACTTCTTAACTGTTGACCGTAACAAAGTTTGAACCAACAATTACAGTAAAAAAAGAAATGTAATAAATTAATTTCAATTATACTTGACATACAGGAAAGGTTTTCCATATTCCTGTGAGAACCGTTACAATAATGTGAACTCGATGTGTGGCGGAGTGCGCGCGCCGCAGGTGGGCCCGGGAGACAGCGCGAGTGATCCCGCGCGGTCTCACGGAGCACTACACGCAAAAAATTGAATGAGACGTCCGTCCGTCCACAAGCACCTGTTTACAGAAAACAGGCTAATTACACGCGCAAAACAAAAGGTTTGTGCGAGTTACATCATTATAGTTCTTGTTCAGTATCAGTTACAATGTCGGCGGACTGTTACGCGTTTTGCGATCCAACTAATAAACAACTGAACTGAACGGAACTGGATATCAGATTAATTGACCATTATGTTTAAAGACAAAACATTTTGTGCAGAATTCCAAGGAACTCTAAACGGTATGCGCAGTCGCAGACGCATTGGTTGCGGTGCGACCACAAGCGTCGGCGTCGGTTGCGAGTGATGCTGCATGCTCAGTATTGCTCAGGTAATGCCTGGAGAGGCAATCAGTGGCCGAACACGAGGATGCTGCATGTTGTGGTCACTGCGGCGCGCTGTACCGCTCGAGGGAGTTTAACTAAATGATCCCAACCGACCACTCAACGATGGGGGCATTGTGACTTTTTACAACTTAATATTGCGGTTACCATTGCAGAGTTTCCTTATATAAATAGGTATATATTTACCATAGCGAACTAGACAGCTATGTAGTCTCGCAGCACCTCGTCGGCGTAAGGTCTCAATCCCGGCGCGCTACAAGTTACAGGCGACGGCTACACGCCGCGAGTGCCGAGCGACAAGCCCGGCGCGTGTACTGACATCGATACACTGCGCAAGCGCAACATATTGTGTAAAAGATGCAGTCAGAAGACCTGGATAACGTAACCAGCGGAATGAAGACGCAGTAAGATCATCAAAATAATTTTTCATTTGCCCTAAAGTCACTGAAAGGGTGCACGAAAAATCACTCTCTAACTGAAGTCTGAAACAATGGCTTAGTAGTCAACATTCAGTGAAGTAGCTATGAATTGAGGAGACCTGAGGAGTGGACCTTCTGCGCCACTTGCCGAGCTGGCAGCACGAAGCAGTGATGGAAGGCAGTGCGCACACGCCGGCGCGAGAACTCACTCACATTACCCGGTGCTCAAGTATTCGCGAGATACTGCATAGTGACGTCACTACTCACGCTTTTTATTTACACAAATTGGATTTACGGCGCTAAGGGAAGATTTACATATACAAGTATGTTTACTTTGTTAATGTAATGTTACATCTGCAAGTGAACAAATACTTTATTGTGTATATGTCATTCTTTTAGCTGAATTATAATTTAATTTGAATAGCTAATGACAAAAGTTTACTTTCTGTGATATACACACTATTCAGCCTCACCTATGTCAAAATGATATTTTACCGTGTTATGTATTGTGTGCAACCACTAGATCTACCGGTATTCCTAGATCAATACTTACAGAATGGATAAATAAACGATCAAACAGATAATTTATTATCCGCGCCCATCTATTTGATATCGGAAACAGTATCCGCACCTCCGCGGCGTAAATCCATCCCCTCGACATCTGAACAGTTGCGGCTGAGAGCGCGCTATTTCTTGCGCCCACGGCACACGTAAATCAGGAACGCGTGAACACCATGCAACACCATAACTTATACCGTGCTGTACACCAGTGCAATATAGACTGTCTGGTTACCTGAATAGAGTTGAAAATAGTTGAAATTATCTAGTTTCAGTAAAATATATCATAGGCAATAGTAATGAAAGGCGTAATGCGATCAACCGCTCATGGTGCGGCGAGCGGAGCCGGGGCGCGGTGATGTATGCGCGGGCGCGCGTGACGCTCGCACTCATGCTGCCGACGCCTGCGCAGATTTACAGCGCTCCCGGTGATCTATTCAGCTGCTCTGATGTTGAGATAGTGTTCCAGGCTGAACTGAAATGGCTGCTAGTTGCCACTCCAATCGTCCATTTTCTTGTATCGCATCGGCACGAACTACATGACTCCTATAGTATAGCGTTTCATTTAATACCTAGTCAAGTAAAGATGTCCACACATCAGAGTTGGCCCGTAAAACTTCCCAATATGATAATTCTAATAAAAAACTTATTTCCATAAGAGGTAATGTTGACCCGCAGTTTGCACACTCTACATTATTAGCATGCACAAATGTGGCAACAAAGTACAAAACATTCTAAGCAAATTGCGCGTTTAGTCGCATCGTATGCGCGGGCGCATATCGCGCATTACCATAAACACTTAGTGCGCAGTTCTCGGAAGCGCTCGGCCGTCTCCGCCGCCACTCGCGCTGAGCTGGTGACGATGGCGACACTAAGGAAACAAAACGTAAATCTGTGTATATTATTATGTGAAAAAAATCGGATAAGGATAATTGGTTTGGGACATTCGCTCTTCTGAATGGGTATGGGGCGAAGATAAGGTTTCAGGATTACACGCGTAAAAGAAAGACAACTTGAACATCTAATTTCACATAACTTGTGTATATTTAGCAAATAAACTTCATGCTCGTTAAAAGTCACGCCTTATTGATGTTGTTACTTATAATTATGTATTCTCGATCCAGTCATAATATAACCCATAACTATATTATTAATAACATCACATAGAACATTCTGGAAATCCGAACAATTTGTTGTGACAAATGGTTCCATGTTGCGCGGTGTCGCAAGTTCAATGTATGCTTATTGAAAACGCCTTCAACCTGTGATCTTTCAATAAATTACTGAGCCAAGCGGACAGAGTCGCACGTCACAACGAGTGCTTGTGAGATATTGTTATAAAATTATTAACGTTCGGGAGAGGTGTCGCGCTGTCGTGTTGCCCAATTATTTGGGAGTCAGTTATTGAATATAGCGGCGGTGACCCGCGGCTCCGACACCCATACGTTATGTCGCGAGTGTGCTCGTGTTATGTGAGAGGTTTATGAGGGAGTTATCGCGAGGTCGCCGGACCGCTAAGTGTTGCTCGATAGCGCCTCGTGCTGCAGGCAACTGTCCTCTAACAACGAGTATTTAATTGTTACTGCATATCGCTGATGGCTCCTGCTGTAATGTGAGGCCTCGTTGGTCTAGTTGGCGCATAGCCGACTGCTGAGCACGAGGTCTCGGGTTCGATTCCCGGGACGGGCCGAAATCGCTTTGTGGGTTTTAGAAACTTTCACAAAAGCAGCCCGGAGTTGGAAGTTGGTGATTGATACACCCGTGCATCGGAGAGCACGTTAATGTCGGTCCTGCGCCTGATCTCTCTCCGGTCGTGTCGGATTGCCGTCCCATCGGGTTATGAGAGTGAGGGAATAGGGAGTGCACCTGTGTCTGCGCAAATGCTTGTGCACTATAATATGTCTTGCGCAGCTGGCTGATCTCCTTATATGAGAACAGCCGCCGTGGCCGATAATCGGCTAGGACGCCATTAATGTGAGGCGATTATCGGCCTCTCCGTTTGGCTGCCATTCAATTAGCGCGCACCGGTGGTTATGAGAGTTTAACGCGACAAAACTGTTAAATGATTAAGATTGTGGATCTGTATGTAAATGGTCTCGATCGTATTATACCTACACAAATACCAACAAAACGTAGAGATGTGCTTTGACAACAAAAGAAAAAAGTTCTTTGAGAACATCGCACACAATTCTTATAGTAAGTTCGCATTTAGAAAGTTCTAACTAGCCTTGTATATCAGGGGGCACGGCAGTGCCCCCGCCAAGTCAAGCAGAGAAAAGCGGCACGGCCGTACCATACTTTTCTCGAAGCAATTCAGGCCATTTTCGACTCCCTATAATTTCGTTTTGGATAAAACTAGAAGCCTGAATTTTCAGCAACTAATCAGGAATTGTATAAATACGGTGTATTTAAAATTTCAGACAATTTGAACCAGTAGTTTAAGAATGACAACTTGGTAAAGTTTCTGAATTTTGTCACTCACTGACTGACTCACCGATCATCAAAAGTATAAGGCACTTCTAGCAGACATACCCCCGAGAGATGTGACTATTTGTGCTTTCTCATTTAAGTTTAGCAAAATTACCAATGTGCCAACGCAACTGCAGCAGCGCAGCGACTGTCACTGTCCAGTGCGCAACACAACGTTCCTGAGCGCGGCATTACTCCTGGCGCGCTGCAGACAGCCTTGCTTGCCCGCGCCCGCCGCCCCTGGCTAGGCGCAGCCCCGCGGCCCCGGAAGGGTATATATTCGAGCTGAAATTGAGAGTCGCAGCATCAGGTGCAGGCACTAGAATTCAGACATTTTGCTTTTCATTGTCAAATCAGCAGCTAACAAATGGACTGCTTTATTTGGGCCTAAAATGTTACCGTACGTACCTACCGTCCGCAGTTTAGCATAAAATGGCGACTTTAAGTGTCCACTATCAATAGAAATGCTACAATTAACATTGGTAGTTTGACCAAAACCCTTTACAGAAACAAGTAATAGGCAATAAAATGTCATGTTGACGGCAAACGGTGAAATATTATCTACATTGTTACCCCAGTAACCTTACTCACTACTGGTGCTTGTACTGCGGCGTACTGCACAGCGGCGTGTTGTGCCTCATTGTTGGCAACTATTCGCCGCGCGCTCTCGCATAAATATCGTCAGGCTCTCGGCATGTATTTAAAACTAAATTCCTTTATTAATTGCCAGTCGCAGCATTAAAGCAACTAGTTGAATAAACATAGAAACTCGGAACATTGCCTGGTATACCACAGGGGCTATATTATTGGTGGAGCGATCAATTGGCCAATAAAGCAATCTTGCGCGGACGCCATGTTGACGTGACCGCTAAATAACATTTATAATATCGCGGTTGTTTCGGTATGCGCAGGAGAATAACGATATGTGGTGGTTCTGTATAGCTTTTAAAAGGGAGAACTTTCTTTTTAGATATACCAGTATTCTATGTCAAAATACTTACCTACATAAAACAAAAAACTAAATAATAATATTCTTTGTATTACTTATCAGCGCGTTTTCCCCGCGGTTTCCACTCGCATTCCGCGTGGGAATTGACTGCCGTACCGCGGATAAATATAGCCCTATCCACTCGTGGATAATGTAGCTTTACGAATGGTGAAAGAATTTTTAAAACTCGGTTCCAGTAGTAATTTTGAGCTATTCATTTCAACCAAACAAACAAACAAAGTTTTCCTCTTTATAAATTATATTGATTTTACACAGGAATGTTATGTCGCCGAAAATTCCGCGTCCTCTTTATGCAAAGCGAGTCAAATTAATTTTCAAATCTATACTTGGACATAAGGAAAGGTTTTCCCCAATACTTCCTGTGAGAACGTTTACAATAATGTGGAAACTCGATGTGTGGGGAGTGCGGCGCAGCCGCAGGTGGGCCGCGGGAGACAGCGCGAAGTGATTCCGCGCGGAAGGAGCACTACACGCAAAAAATTGTGGAATGAGACGTCCGTCCGGTCCACAAGCACCTGCTCTCTACACGCCACACAGGCTAATTACAACTCGCAAAACAAAGGTTTTGTGCGAGTTACATCATTATACGTTACTTGTTCAGTATCAGTTACAATGTCGGCGACTGGTTACGGCGTTTTTTGCGAATCCATCTAATAAACACTTGAACTGAAACGGAACTGGATAATCAGAGATTGACCATTTATGTTTAAAGACAAAAACATTTTGTTGGCAGAATTCCAAGAACTCTAAACGGTATGCGCAGATCGCAGACGCATTGGTTGGGTGCGAACCACAAGCGTCGGCGTCGGTTGCGAGTGATGCTGCATCTCAGTATTGCTCAGCCGTCACACTCGCTCGGCAGAGGCAATCACAGTGGCCGAAGCAGAGGATGCTGCATGTTGTGGTTCACTGCGGCGCGCTGTACCGCTCGAAGGAGTTTAACTAAATGCATCCCAACGACACTTCAACGATGGGGGCATTGTGACTTTTTACAACTTAAATATTGCGGTTACCATTGCCAGAGTTTCCTTATATAAATAGGTATATATTACCATAGCGAAGTAGAAGCTTATGTAGTCTCGCAGTCACCCTCGTCGGGCGTAAGGTCTAATCCCGTGCCGCGCTTACGAAGTTAGCAGGCGAACGGCTACTACCGCCGCGAGTGCCGAGCGACAACCCGGCGCGTTGTACTGACATCGATACACTGCGCAAGCGCAACATATTGTGTAAAAGGATGCAGTCCAGAAGACCTGGATAATCGTAACACATGCGGATGAAGAGCAGTAAGATCATCATAATATAATTTTGTGCATTTGCCCTATGAGTCACTGTGTAAAGGGTGCAACGAAAAATCACTCTCTAACTGAAGTCTGAAAGCAATGGCTTAGTAGTTCAACATTCATGTGGAAGTAGCTATGAATTGAGGAACTGAGGGTGGAACCTTTCTGCGCACTTGCCGGACTGGCATGCACAAGCAGTTGATGAAGGCATGTGCGCACACCCGGCGCGAAGAACTCACTCACATTACCGGTGAATAGAGAGAGATACTGCTAGTGACCTCACTACTTACGCTTTTTATTTCACAAATGGATTTACGGGCAGAGGTTTTACACTCTTCGTGTTTTTTACCGTCAGCTTTGTGTTTATGTTGTATGTACAAGTGATAAATACTTTTTTTTTAATAATTGTTCTTCTTAACCTTTTTATAATTTATATGAACAGCAAATGAAAAAAAAAAACACTTTCTGTAATAGGTACCCCACCCATAATTATATGTCGTCTACTGTGTTATGTAACTGCGTACAACCACTATAATCTACGGTATTCTGATAAATAAACGATCAAACAAATAATTTTATCGCGCCCATC
Organism: Heliothis virescens; assembly: GCA_002382865.2. NCBI lineage: Eukaryota > Metazoa > Arthropoda > Insecta > Lepidoptera > Noctuidae > Heliothis > Heliothis virescens. Next base: position 12,665,551 of record NWSH02000329.1, on the reverse strand, counting down.
TATTTGATTACGGGAAACAGTAATCCGCACCTCCGCGGCGTAAAAATCATCCCTCGACATATGAACAGTTGGGGGCTGGAGAGCGCGCTATTTCTTGTCCGCACACGGCATCACGTAAATCAGGACGTCGTGAACACCATGACAACACCATAACTTATACGTGCTGTACACCAGTGCAATATAGACTTCTGTCTTTGGTTACCTGAATAGAGTTGATATTTATATTAGTATATATATAGGTATATATATATAATCAATAGCAATTAGTAATGAAAGGCGTAATTGCGAATCAACCGCTCATGGTTGCGGCGAGCGGAAGCCGGGGCGCGGTGATTGTGTCGGGAGCGTCGTCGGTACGCTCGCACTCATGCGTCCGACGCTGCGCAGATTTTACAGGCGCTCCCGTGATCTATTCAGCTGAATCTGATGTTTGAGAATAGTGTTCCAGGCTGAACTGAAATGGCTGCTAGTTGCCTACTTGCCAATCGTCCATCTTGTTGTATCGCATCGGCACGAACTAACACGACTCCTTATAGTGTAGCGTTTCAACTTAATAGTCAAGTAAAAGGTGTCCACACATCAGAGCCGTAAAAATTACCCATAATGATAATTCTAATAAACTTATTTCCATAACAGTGTAATGTTGACCCGCGTTTGCACAGCTCTACACATTATTAGCATGCACAATATATCTATTATATATTCTAAGCAATTGCGCGTTTAGGCGGGCGCATATCGCGCATTAACCATCAACACTAGTGCGCAGTTCTGCGGAAAGCGTCCGTCTCCGCCCCACTCGCGCTGAGCCTGGTGACGATGTGCGCGACACTAAGTATAATCTGGCCTCTCGCTACTCACTCCTCATCGCGCACACCTCACACTCCGGATAAGGATAATTGGATTTGGGCAACATTCGCTCTTCTGAATGTATATATTTTCAGGATTGGAACGCGTAAAAGAAGACAACTTGAACATCTAATTTCACATAAACTTTGTGTTACATTTAGCAAATAAACTTCATGCTCGTGTAAAAAGTCACGCTTATTGATGTTGTTATAATATGTATTCTCGATCCAGTCATAATATATACTCTAACTATCCTTATTAATGGGATCATATAGAACATTTTGGAAACATCCGAGTTATTTGTTGTGACAATGGTTTCCATGTTGCGGCGCGGTGTCGCAACACTTACGTTCATGTATGCTTATTGAAAACGTCTCACCTGTGATCTTTCAATAAATTACTGAGCCAAAGCGGAAAACAGAGTCGCAACGTCAGAACGAGTGCTGTGTGAATATGTGTAAGATGATGGATTATTAAACGGAGAGGTTGTCGCGCTGTCGTGTTGCCGAGTATTTGGGCGTCAGTTATTGAATTATAGGGGCGGTGACCGCGGGCTCCGACATATACGTATGTCGCGAGTGTGCTCGTGTTTAATGTGAGAGGTTATGATATAAGAGAGCGAGGTCGCGGACCGCTTAAAAGTGTTGTCCCGAATAGCGCCTCCGTGCTGCAGACAACTGTCCTCTTAAACAACCGCATATTTCAATTGTTACTCTGATGCCTATCGCTGACTGGCTCCTGCTGTAATGTGAGGCGATTATCGCAGGCTACTCCGTTTGGCTGCCATTCAATTAGCGCCGCACCGGCTGGCTTTGAAGTTTTTAAAGCGACAAAGCTGTAATGATTAAGATTGTGGATCTGTAATGGTAAATGATATCCCTTATAAATAAAAATAGTAATCAATAAATCGTTTATATCAGACATAGTATATATATATTATACGAGTATGTGCATTCTATATTTATTCGTTGTCTCACTCAACTCTCCCGCAGTGAGTCAGTGAACCTTCTAAGAAGAACAAGTGTCAAGTCCTCCTCCTATCCACTTAAGAGCAACTATTTCGAATCCCTCGCGAACCCGACTGTACAAAACAACGCCCCCTTCTTTCTCATCACGTGTGATTTGCGTCGGCAAAACATGATTGCACTACAATATGAGATTACAAACTGTTCATGAAGCTTAAGCAACAAAAGCAAAGTTCTTTTGAGAACATCGCACATATTCTTATTGAAGAGTTGCATATAGAAAGCTAATGCCATCAAAAACATCCTGTAAAAACCCAAGTCTCGCAGCCGCAGTCAGTCTCTCTATCGTAAAAAGTGTGAGATCCATATATATTCTTTTAGTTTCTGTACTTAAAAGACCTTCTGTCTTAAGTTATTAATAAGTTTTATCCTAGAATCTATACTGTTACGTTTTTATTAAACGGTTTATTTATAGGTCTACCCCGTTTGTTTTGTTCGCACACACGCGTCAAATCTAGTAAGTGAAATTTCACCGCTCTTCCGTCAACCGATTGATTCTGAAATTTGGTATACCGACCTTTGATTCTGGTGACCAATACCATTACACTAACTAATAATATTTTGCATCCATAGAACGGGGCTTATGCGCGGACTATTCGTTTTTTTATCTATATTGACTATCAATGTAAGGGCTTTGTTAATAATCGTGAGTTAACAAAATCAAAAATCCAAGATGGCCGCCGCTTACAACTTCGCGCGAAATTATCTTTTTTTAATCCCATCAATATGGACATATCAATGAAGGGCTTTGTTAAGTAGAAATACAGTGCAGATAGCAAAATCAAATCCAGCTGCGCAGACGATACACATCAATGGTGGGCACTATAACAAAATCCACAAAGTTTCCCAGCCAGTTTAATTACGGGACGGCTGAAAGACGTTGCTGGCCCTTAACTTGTCCATGGCTTCCAACGGTGCAATAAATGCAAGGGCAGCCACTGCCCTGGATCACGCAGTCGTATACTTAGGCGCGAAACTGTTTGAGGAAGGTCCAAGCCTACGTGGCCCTTAGTAGGGGTGAAATCTTTGGAGGGATTGCGTATTGAGGGAATTGGACTGCAATCAACTAACGGCAAAGACCAAACACCATTGCAATAATGAGCCAGCACATACAGATTAATAGAATGGAGAAAAAACTAAAAACTTAATTACAATAAAAGGTAAAAAAACTTTTTAAGTTAAACGGATTATGGTAAACAGCAAAATGTTGCAGATTAATGTACTAAAAGCTAAAAATAAAAAAAATTAAACATATGCATTGATTACACTAAATAAAATCGTGGGGCACATTTTAACTGACGATTATCAAATATTGCAGCGTGCCCCACGATTTTATTTTAAGTGTAATCAAATGCATATGCTCTTCACTCTCACTCTCTCTCTCTCTCTCTCACTCTCCTCTCTCTCTAGCTTTTTAGTACATGATCTGCCCAACATTTTCGCTGTTTACATATAAACCGTTTAACTTAAAAAGTTTTTTTTACCTTTTTTAATTTATCAAATAGATCGACTTGGCCATCGCATGATTTTGGTTATAGTATGTAGGTCACACCCCAAGGGGCCAGACCTAATTCCTCACACAGAGTCCTTCCGAAATTGATGATGAGGTGAGTATTTAAAGAAGTTAATGCTCCAATAAAACTCAATTGTCGACAGAATACCGATTTATGAATTGGTTTCGAGAATTTCAATCGCGTGAGGCGCAATAGACTAAAGAAATGAGTGGTGTTTTCATGCGATGGCAAAGTTTAATCTGATTTGTTAAAAACGGTAAACATATTTTTAAATATTCGGCATGATAATAACTTATCGCACACTCAACTTAAGACAGAAAGGTTCTTTATAAGTGGACAGACATAAAAAATTAACGTGACTTGGTGATCCGAACATGGATCTCACAAACTTTTACGATAAAGAAGATCGAGCTGCTGCCCGCCGACATGGGTTTTTACAGGTTTTTGATGGCATCTCACTCTTTTTGTAAGAGTTTATCTTTGACCAGTCCATACAAGAGACACTGTGAAAGGGTGTGTTTCAGCTATATTGAACAACTTTCACCTAATATATAAGTAGATATTTATAATGTAAGGAAAGACTTTTTTTCATAATCAATATAGTTTCCCACGGGTTGTTGTTTCAGTTTCATGGACTGAAACACACCTTACCCCACTTTATACCCCTCCGTTAATGCCTCATATAGGCGTAGGTATCTATCTACCCATAATATATATAGATATATAAGCAAATGTAACCTTGTAATCCTATACATTTATATAGG
>NWSH02000329.1:12638039-12648265 GCA_002382865.2 Heliothis virescens | reverse complement strand
AACCAAACATGGAAGTCCCCCTAGGATTCATCGTCGCTAGAATCTTAAATCTCTTTGTGGCTAATGTACAAGTTTTGATTTTCGAAAAACGCGTACTCTGAGTTAACTCATTGTTACTAAGTGCTCTATTCTGTGTATTACCTTATACTCCAGGAACATCAGTGTTACCGGCACGTAAACTCATCTAAAAATGAAAATTACTAAAATAAAAATATAATATTCTGTTTACGGAACCCTGGTTATGAAAAAGCCAATTCATACTGGTTGTATATTGGGAGCCGCCCCGTAATCCGGTTAATAACTAGATCGGCTTCGTATCTCACTACTTTCTAACTCAACTTTTATAGTTTGAACAGTAACGTATCGTACGATATAATTATTATTGTTCACCGGNATATTCTGTTTACGGAACCCTGGTTATGAAAAAGCCAATTCATACTGGTTGTATATTGGGAGCCGCCCCGTAATCCGGTTAATAACTAGATCGGCTTCGTATCTCACTACTTTCTAACTCAACTTTTATAGTTTGAACAGTAACGTATCGTACGATATAATTATTATTGTTCACCGGTCTCAAATTGATATGCCAGTAAAAGTGATTGTGCAAAAAATCTTAAGTTTAATAATATGTTAAAGATACCTGAGCTTATAGCTAAGCTTTTAGCTATGAGTTCGGCAGACACAGTATGTGTGTATATTTTTTACTCAAAATTTACCACTATCAATGATGACAAATGTTTTAATTCCACCGTACAATCCTTAGAACATGTGGTGCTATGATGACGAAAAATGAATTTGAATCATCTATATTTATCTGAGTATTTAGGAGTATTTAGAGGAGTAGAAAAGCTCTGAGTAAAATGTAATCTTTTGGGGCCGGTTTGAACTTAAATAGTGGTAAACTATAATCGTGGGTATTAACAGCAGTACATGTGCTATAATGTAGGCAAGTAATTCGGGTCACCGCCCCACTCACAACACTACCAATGTGTCAAATTAATATGAACACTACACAATTACACGCAGAAGTTTCACTTCACACCGGCCTTATTTGCAGTCCACAATCTGAAACTAAAATACTAATTAACATTAGTTTAGAAGCCCTGCATTTGGGCTTCTATTAATAGTGTCCATTATTTGGAGTCCACATACCTTATGAAAGCTTTTGATATATTATAGCCACCAACCGTAGTCTGTACCCTATGAAACGTCCCTTTCCATTTCAGTTATGGGTCGAATGAAATCCATCACAGTTCGTCCCAACTCAGCAATACCTATATCATTGCTATCTAGAATGATCCTTCTGCACAGCACATCTNATATATTATAGCCACCAACCGTAGTCTGTACCCTATGAAACGTCCCTTCCCATTTCAGTTATGGGTCGAATGAAATCCATCACAGTTCGTCCCAACTCAGCAATACCTATATCATTGCTGTCTAGAATGACCCTTCTGCACAGCACATCTCTCTGGTGGCCCGTATATGCATGTGTGTGTGATAAATTAAAAACGCAATAAAATGGTGTGTAGCGGAGTGTCGACCGCGAATTAGTCTCGTTTAGCAGCCATTAGCCGGCTGTGGGAACTGGAGCTGCTGATGAGTCTCCGCCGCGTCATACACAATGACGAATGGTTTCACGCTTCTCTGATGTTATACGAATAACATTTCTATTAACGCGGAGACTGGTATCAACTGTCTTTTATCTGTACTTTCCCAGAATATTTTTAAAGTACTATGATAACACACAAAGTAACTGTTGATTACATCGTAGGGCAAACTTATAAGTTACATCTGGATACATAAAGAGTATGTATAATGTTACATACGTACAGTCTGGCTTACTGAATTGTGTACGACTAACATTGAAAATCAAACCCACAGACTGGGGCAGGAGACCCTAATTTGTGCTAACAAATCAATTAACGAATTTAGAGCATGGTATATGTACTAAACTTGTTAGTGTATGTTTACTTATGTATGTAGTAATATTTTTAATGTATGTTTCTTTAATTTAAGTGTTATATACAACATTCTAAAAAAAACTTAAACTAAAACTAAAAAGCGTCAAAGAATTCCTCCCCGTCGCTGTCGACCGGGAGCGTGCCCAAAAAAAAAACCATGAACTTATTAATCTCATAATCACAAACAAAATAACGTCTACAATTTCGACTCATTATTATTAGGTACTAGCTTCCGCCAGCGGTTTCACCCGCTTTCCCGCGGGAACTCCTGCGCGCACCCGGATTCAAAGTAGCCTATAGCCTTCCTCGATAAATGGGCTATCTAACACTGAAAGAATTTTTCAAATCGGACCAGTAGTTCCTGAGATTAGCGCGTTCATTCAAACAAACAAACTCTTCAGCTTTATAATATTAGTATAGATTTCAAATCGTTATAATTCAAAAAAGAGCAAAAACGTGCCTACTTTTCTTTTCAGATTCTAAAAGCCTGTACTGTACTGTATAAAAAAAAATTAATAGTCTGGTAGGGACAGGCTGGGATCATAAACAAAAAGTATATTATATATTTTTTTTCTTAAAATTGTATACTCCTTTATAATTTTGCCTACCTACATCCATCTATTTAGATTAATATATAATAAAATAAACCAAAACATAGCTACATACCTGATGTCGAAGGTTGCATATTCAAACAACACAAAAATCCAATATCTAAAACGTAACAATACAACAATAAATGATAAAATTAGCTTATATTAACTGACTCAGTTTGTACGTGTAAGTTTGCTTATCGATAGTTAAGAACTGGGTGAGGTACGAAGTTCTTCAATATTGCTAAATACTACCTACATTAGTATACAATTTAACAAAAATATGAGAGTATCTTGAAATTCGAGATTTTTTTTTAATTCTTCGCGCCGTTTTCGGTTTCTGCCCCAGTGTGAGACGCTAAATATGCAAAATTAGACGAGTAACTTGTAGTCCATACACACCTAGTCTCTGATGCAACAGTTACTACAGAATGTCTAGGGTTCAACACATTCCCAGACAGGCAGGTCTCGTGCTAGACTATAAGTCAGGGTCTCTGCTCATCTCGCCAGCAATTAGCCGCGAGATGAGTGACGCGGGAGGTCACCCGCTTCCCAGACAACTGGACCCGCCAGGTAATTGATCCACATTACACTAAATGTAGTAACAAACATATCAAGTTTGAAAGTGAAACGCCAATAAATTCCATAAGTATGTAAATACAGTAACGATGGTTCAATGTGGGGCTTCATTTCCGCTAAAGTTTGGTGATTAGTTACGAACATTTAATATGTGAGAGGAAAGTCAATCCGAGATCTATCTAGACGTGCAAAGCATTTATAAGCGTTTTACAACATAGCTTAATTGACATATCTATCAAATTAAGAGACATTGATACAGAAAACATTGATGCCATTGGTGAAAGCAAACGTTGCCTTTAGAGCATAAAATAGCACAATTTCAAACGTCCAAAAATAAGATAAATCATTGAAACAAGCAGACCCGCCACTCACTCAGCATTGGCACCCGGTGTTTACATCGACAATTATCATACTGTGCAATTGTGTCGCTCNAAATACCCTCCCCCCGCCCGCCCCGCGGCCCCTAACCCTCCGGCCCACGCGTGTGTCACAGCACTAACGGATTATGTGGACATGTGCAGGTGACAAGCAGAAGCATCATCCTGAACAAAGCAGAAGTCGCTGTTCTCATGGATATGTTTACCACCTCCCGATATTAGCAAAAGGTAACCATGTCATAGACCTATTGTATAGAATCATCGATGGTTGTATTTGAATCCGCTTATGCAACCTCTGATATCACCGCAACTATATATTGTATAGCAAACTAAGCCCTAGCAAACAAATGTCGTTAGGCCTTCTCATTAAAACCTGCCTTGTGGCATGCCTACATAAAGTGAATGAGATCAAAAACAGTCTTTGCTCACGACACTTGTGAAAGCGGTAATCTCCTGAGATAAATCTGTGCAGTGCGCAGGCGCATGATTTGAATACTTGTCACAAAAATTAATGACGCGCTCTGTTGTTCGTTGGAGGAAGGTTCACCGTAAATCAGAGATTAGTATCAATTGTAATTAACGTGTCAATATTTACATATTGTTAACAGCATCCGCTAGTCGCGCGTTTCTATATCAATGTAGATTTATAAAAATAATTCAATATTTAATCAGCGGAGAGTTATTACATAGCTGTAATGGTTTTGTTGGAGCTATTTTTAACTTGATGTTGAGGTCAGAGTCTAATGTCCACGACATAACTTTTAAAGGTACTTTAGTTAATTGTATTACTGTTAGAATTTTGAATATGATTCTTCCCTGAAAAGAAGAGCGGCCAAAAAAATTGCTGAAAGCTATCTTAATACCCATGTAATTAGTATACTAAACGTCTGCTCTTCCATGTACCTGAAACATTCCACACCCCAGCGAAGTCAAGGAGAAATGACAATCCCAACAAATACATTTCAAGTAAAATGTTGCCAAGATGACCACATAATGTTTGCCTTGTGAAAAAGATATCAGATCTCATGTGGAGCCAAGCTCACGGCATAACTCTACCGACCCAAACTTCGTTAGAGTTAGTAAGTAGTAGTTGTAAGTTGCTAGGGCAGCAGCATGCAGTTGCAGCATGAGGAGGATGAGGATGATGTGGAGGATGAGGTGGATGTGGAGGAGGAAGAGGATGGTGATAAAGTGCTCGAAAACTGAATGAAGTCTTGAAGTACTCCACTTAGACTTCAGGAAGTACTTCTATTTGTGACATCACGAGATTCCTCATCAATAGACAGAAAGATTTGAAGATTGACGTAATATGTGTACCTACACAAAATTGTTACTATCCATTGAAGAATTATTACAAGCAAGGACACTGAACAGAAGGCAAACCAGGAGTGAAGCCTACCTAGAACTCCATGGCAGTAAAACGGTGTCACAATACGGGATAATTACAAGTTTTCCTCATTGACAACACAGCTGACCTCCACCCCACGGCTCACACGGCACAGACACCGTGCACTCAGTGCAGCCAGTAATTAACATTATTTATGGCATATTCACATAAATCCGTCGTGGACGCATCAACATCGGCACAGGTTTATGTATCCGCGACACAGAGCACGGAGGAAATGGAGGCATCATTAGATTAGCGCTCATGTGAACTCGTAGAAAGTTGCACCACTTGCCGACGGATATGTTATTTGAAACTTGATAAGTTATTTATTGGTACATTTATGTATGATCTAACTAATGTATGTCGTATAATTAATTTTGTAGTTTTTACTAAACTTTAATTTAAACTTGACCGTTGAAAGGTCATCGGATACAACAATAGTCTATTATGTATATTTTGCCGAAAAAAAATCTGCAAATAAAATGGCACTCTACAATTTTATGCTCCTTCAGCCGCGCATCTCGGTTTGATGCGGAGATGCGCGCAGCCGTCACCGGGAGGGTAGAGTGAAGCTGCGCCGGCGCAGTTTACAGCATGTTTTACGACGGCGATAGCATCGATAGCGATCACATCACTGGCCGCATGGTAATGTCTTGATATCGATGCAGATATACGTCGACGGAACATGCTGCACGCCGCATGCCGCGAGATGTGTGTACAATGCGGAAGTGGAATGTTAGCTATTGAATTCGTAAGGGTTAGCAAATACACATTTCTTTACATGTGGATCACTCCTGCCCGGATTATGGCATGGGAATACTATCTAACCAAAGTAGAAGAAAATTTCAAATCTGATGTAACTCTTGAACGCGCGTCCAATTATATCAATTTCTCGAATAACCCAACAATATTAAATAAATTGATAAAGTAGAAGACAAATGTTGATGGCATTATCTGTAGGTCAGTTCTCAGCTGGAAGCTGTTACTCATCAACTGGAGCCGTCTCCCGCGGGAACGCCACGCGCGACTGTTCCCAACTGTTCAGTTAGCGTCAATTCGTATGCGCAAGCGATCAGGACAGCAGGCCTCCTCGTTAAAATATTATACAAATGTGCAAAATTATAATAAATGCGCCCTGCCGCGCCTTTATCGTTCAGTCGTTACAATAATCATTTGTACGTATGTTTTGATAAACATCTCGTTCACATGACACAAGTGATGGTGTACGCGCGGTGCCGNCTCGAATAACCCAACAATATTAAATAAATTGATAAAGTAGAAGACAAATGTTGATGGCATTATCTGCAGGTCAGTTCTCAGCTGGAAGCTGTTACTCATCAACTGGAGCCGTCTCCCGCGGGAACGCCACGCGCGACTGCTCCCAACTGTATACTTAGTTAGCGTCAATTCGTATGCGCGAGCGATCAGGACAGCAGGCCTCCTCGTTAAAATATTATACAAATGTGCAAAATTATAATAAATGCGCCCTGCCGCGCCTTTATCGCTCAGTCGTTACAATAATCATTTGTACGTATGTTTTGATAAACATCTCGTTCACATGACACAAGTGATGGTGTACGCGCGGTGCCCGTGACACCTGCCGTCACGCGGAGGCTGCGGCTAATTATATTCGAGACGAGTATCCGCTCTCATCTGATTTCTTTCACATCTGTTAATATATGGCAGCGAACGCTTCGTTACCTAAGTACCTAAGTACTCTTAAACCTGATACGTTATTGCAGTAACTTGTTTACTGTACAGCTTATACTTTATCATCAAATAAATGTGTTTTGGATTTCAACTTGCCGTAGCAACCGTTTGGGTGTTAAAAGTTTACCGTACCAAAACATAAACTTGTTGACGTATTCACAGTACTAAGCAAATAGGTAAACTCAGACTAATATTACCATATCGCGAGTTAGATGACGCTGCTCTTATACATTTCAATGTAACCGACAAGCTGGACTTGTACTCCTCTACCGTATCTGCACATAGCGCGCAATATATCTTTCTATCACTATTTAAATCGTGTAAATCAGTATTTATCACCGTTTCTCGGGAACGCTGCAGCGGCGCACGGTTATCACAAGTCGTTGCGCGGGCGCCGCTCAGGCATCGAACCCGCAACCCCATCATTCAGGCACATCACGACTGCCGCGGCACGGAGTTAGGCGCACTACACACTGAATACATACAGCTAAGATATCAATGCTGCTTTAAAACTATTTCTTTGCTATTTTAGTAATATACCTATTTCACTTATTTTATAATTAAACTAGTTATGCAAAATCAGTTGATATATGATCTCTGATCAAGTGTTCAATCATTTTCATCTATGTCATTACTAGATCACGGCTTCACCACCTCTACTATGCGCATGGTACTGCAAGTACCCGAAACATCAGAAATCCAATATAGAGAAGATCCCAACACATTCCAAATTAATGTGCGCACATAATATGTATTCTAACAGTGAATTACAATGAAGGAGTCTAAACGTCAGTGCAAAGACAGAGAGGTACAAAAGTTGGTACAAAACAAATATAGTTCGAAGACACATCCGCCCCGTTAGGGGCATACGAATATTCAGAAATACATTTTTTCTCTTACGAGTATATCTAATAACATTAAACACTGCAATCAGCTAGATAACATCACCTCTGTTCCCTGTTCCTGTTCCGTCTGTACGCGCATCGTATCGTCGATATATCGATATCCAGGTAGCAACACTAGCAATACTTTCAGAAATTCCTGTCTAAGTTTATGAATCTACTTCTCCATCGTTACAATATTTTATGGTGTAAAGTTTTAAGTTAATCCGTGACTGTTAAATAGATATAAAAGTTCATCAAGTTATTAGTCATCCAGCAAAAACTAGTTGATTAGTCACAAACATATCTCCGGTAGTAATTTATAATAGTGATTCTAGCCTTTTACTCAATTATATTTAACGTTATTTGTTTGAGCATGACTAATGTTATAACGCTGTCAATGCGTGAGAAGTTAAATAAATTATTTGTCAAATAGAAATTAATGAGTGTTGAGATTATGCGGATGTCGTCCTGCACAGTTCACTGACTTAACCCCTCAATATATTATCATAAAGTTGGTCCTTGCGACCATTCAGTAGTACAGCCTGACACATCGCATAGCCTCGCGTCCCGACTGCACCTGTAGCGTGATTTGTGTGTCTGCTAGTCCTCGGACAACATCGGCTAGCTTCGGAGGATTTCGTGCGAACTCGTGTCGGATCGCATGCTCCACGACGCGTATTTACGAGGTGTCGACTGCGCCGGCGCACCGTGCACATACATGAGAAGATTTTATAGATAAAAGAGGATTCCGTTAATGCAGATTACATCGGCTTGATAACTATTGCTTTCCACGGCTTTAAGACGATACTTGATCACATTTGCCGCTAGACGGAATNGCCTTTTACTCAATTATATTTAACGTTATTTGTTTGAGCATGACTAATGTTATAACGCTGTCAATGCGTGAGAAGTTAAATAAATTATTTGTCAAATAGAAATTAATGAGTGTTGAGATTATGCGGATGTCGTCCTGCACAGTTCACTGACTTAACCCCTCAATATATTATCATAAAGTTGGTCCTTGCGACCATTCAGTAGTACAGCCTGACACATCGCATAGCCTCGCGTCCCGACTGCACCTGTAGCGTGATTTGTGTGTCTGCTAGTCCTCGGACAACATCGGCTAGCTTCGGAGGATTTCGTGCGAACTCGTGTCGGATCGCATGCTCCACGACGCGTATCTACGAGGTGTCGACTGCGCCGGCGCACCGTGCACATACATGAGAAGATTTTATAGATAAAAGAGGATTCCGTTAATGCAGATTACATCGGCTTGGTAACTATTGCTTTCCACGGCTTTAAGACGATACTTGATCACATTTGCTGCTAGACGGAGTTTATTATTTACTTTANCACATCGCATAGCCTCGCGTCCCGACTGCACCTGTAGCGTGATTTGTGTGTCTGCTAGTCCTCGGACAACATCGGCTAGCTTCGGAGGATTTCGTGCGAACTCGTGTCGGATCGCATGCTCCACGACGCGTATCTACGAGGTGTCGACTGCGCCGGCGCACCGTGCACATACATGAGAAGATTTTATAGATAAAAGAGGATTCCGTTAATGCAGATTACATCGGCTTGATAACTATTGCTTTCCACGGCTTTAAGACGATACTTGATCACATTTGCCGCTAGACGGAATCTTATTTCTACCTAAACAATTTCATGTCTTCAAAGGAATGTAAACCATGAAATATGAAATAAGTAATGGTGTTCAGTCAGCTGGCCGTGTCGTCATTTACCGTGCTGACCGCAAGCGCTGCGCCCGCGCCGCCCGCCGCTATGCGCCGACCACAACACACAAAGTCACAAAAAGATTACTTACTCCTGACGACGGGAGATGAAACATATTCACTGGGTAACCACAAATGTAACATGCTTCCTTGCATTGTACCGACTCATCTGGTGAGGAGCTTCATCGATATAATTTCTTTTGCATCGTTTCCATAGCAACCGACCAATCGATTTCAAAAACTTTCAGGCATGCTTATTAATGCGGGCAAGTGCAGGTGATCAAGCTTGTCCAATTTATCGCTATCGAAAAAGAAACCCTTATCGATTCAGCAATGGTTAATTTTGAAACCACACCCTAGTNTCAAGCTTGTCCAATTTATCGCTATCGAAAAAGAAACCCTTATCGATTCAGCAATGGTTAATTTAGAAACCACACCCTAGTGCTGAGAGGTCAGCTCTCACGGACATTCTGCATCGATGCGCAGTACTACAGGTTGTACCGACTGTACTCGAACAACTTGTGTAGCTGATAGTACAGCGGGAAGTGGTGTCCGCGACTGTACCTGTGAGACCTTTGATCGTGTCTATTGGTGGTAAAAATAATGAAACAGAACAATGGGCAAGTATACTAATTAATTTCATCAATGCCAGATATATGACCAGCTCAGCATCAGGATATTTTCCACCTGTTTGTTTCGGAAGTTCAGCCAATATCGATGTTCAATCATCAATAATGCCTATATCGATTAGAGATGCTGATTCCTAAAGGGTACTGTTGGCCTGCGCGTAAGCAAACGACACTGTAGCGGCACAAGCGATACAAATACCTGTTGTATTAAGGCAATATAACCGCTCATAAGAAGGTTTATTTTCTTAATAAAAACAGACAATTAAATAGAACATGTCTATTAGTCAGTGTTCATTAAATAGCTTTACTATAGAACAGTGCCGCTAATTATGATTGGCTGTAAACTGCTAATGACGCGGTTTATGTACGTGTC
>NWSH02000329.1:12621311-12633783 GCA_002382865.2 Heliothis virescens | reverse complement strand
TTTTATTAGTACTAGTCTTCATAGTAGAATGTTGATGGAACCGGATACAATTATTATTTGCCTCTAGAACCTCTGAGACCACAAGGTTCACAGATCTAACTGCGACTTAAAGGCAGATTAAATAATACAGATGTTTTCATCACTTTTAATTAACAATTAAATAAAAATGTGGCAAAACGACCACAGTTCTAGTTTTACATACCAACGCTTTACAACCAAAGCAAAGTGCAAGCTGCCTAATAATTAGCCGTATCGCCATCGGTACTCGCTATCTGACAGATAAACGTACAAGAGATAGCTCACACCAAACAGTTGTGCAATGACGCCTCAACAATAGCAGGTAATGCGATTGGAAAGTAAACAGTGTTGGTATCGCCGGGGCTCGCGAAACTTTCCTAACTTCAAATACACTCCATTTATAGCACTCTATAGGTTGACCTTTTCAAATTCTTGTATAACCTTCTGGAGTTGGGTTCACATAAGATAACCTGATAATAGTTATACAATATAATTTAGGCACTTCATTTTGGATGCAGCGATATGAGAAACCCTTTTGAACCACACAACTTACCAATTTATTGAAGGCCAAACTCAGGATATATGGGACTTTGCAGTACCTCGATAAATAACCAGAGTAGCGCACCATGACTTTATGCACAGTTAAATGGAAAATCAAATATTATAAGTAATACACCTAGAAGTCAGAAGAAATTAAGTAAGCTTGAGAGTAATGTGTAAGAAATGAAAAAGACTAAGCGCCAATATCGCAGGTTCCAGACAATGTTCTGAATAACTATCACACAGATCAAGCAATATAAATGTTTTTAACTTTGATTACTTTTCTATGGCATGATCTGTCAGATAGCTACTTATTTAGAACTCTACCTACTCTACCTGGAACCTATGAAACTGGCCCTAAGTAAATAAAAACCGGCCAAGTGCGAGTTGGACTCGCGCACGAAGAGTTCCGTACCATTATGTATGGAAAATATGAACGTATCTATTACCTACAACTAGCCAAAATACAAACATTTTTCATACAAATATATGAATAACAAAGTTATAATTTGCAGTTTCACACGTTTATTGTATGGGGACCCTTAATATTTTTTGTTATAGTATTTATTGTTATAGCGGCAACGGAAATACATCATTTGTGAAAATTTCAGCTTTCTAGCTATTACGGCTTATGAGATACAGCGTGGAGACAGACAGACAACGAAGTCTTAGTAATAGGGTTTTTATTTACCGTTTTAGCCTTTGGGTACGGAACCTTTAAAAACTTTTTGACTTTGACTTTTGCCAAGCAATCAATTATTTAAAGTAACGAAATCCAGTGGTTCATTAGCTCATGTTATTAAAGTCAGTAAGTCACGCAACATTATCGACCGACAGAGTTATAAATAGTACTTATCGATTATAATCTCGATTATATTATTAAGAATTAAGATACGGATGATACCCAGGCGATTAACATAAGTTAAATATTTGTTTTCATTACGATCACGTTATCTAAATAAAATATGACTCTTAATTGTGTGTATTTTTTGTCTCAAGCGCCATTTATCTGGGAGGATTAACCTGTGGGGTACAGTAAGCTTTACATTAATATTAAGTTAAAAATATGTAACTGTAATTTACACAAACTATATCAACAACTAGCTGTATTCCCGCCGGTTCACCCGCGTCCCGGGGGAACCACTTCACACACCCGAATAAAATAATTTTGCAGCGTTTCAGTGAAACCAAATATCGCAAGTCAATAGCCAAAAGTAGAAACCCGAAAGCCAAAAACCGAAAGCTGCAAGCCGAAAGCAGAAAGCCTAAAGGCGAAAGTCAAAGCCGAAAGCTATAAGCCGAAAACCGAAAGCTGAAAGTCGAAAATTGGACATCCAATGTCGAAAACTGAAAGTCGCAAGTCGAAACCGCAAAGCCAAAAGTCGAAAGCTGATAGCTGAATGCCGAAATCCGAAAGCCGATAGCCGATAGCCGAAATTTGGAAAACGAATGTCGAATGTCAAAAACCGAAATCAGAAAGTCGAATGTCCAAAACCGAAATTAGAAAGTCGAATATCCAAAACCGAAAGTCGATAGTCAATAAACGAAAGTCGATAGTCGAAAGTTGGAAGTTTAAAGTCGAATATCGAATATTGAAAAGCCGAATGTCGATAGTCGACAGTAGAAAGTTGAAAACCGACAGTAGAAAGTCGAAAATCGAAAGTTGGCGATCGAAACTCAAAAATCGAATGTCAAATGTCGAAAATCTAAAGTTGGAACTCGAAAATTGAATGTCGATGTCAATATCAAGACCATTCAAGATTTTTTTTTGCAAAGATTTGCCCCGTTCAATTACATTTATTAATATATACCAGTATTGCAGCGATCAACTTATAAATCAGGTGTATTAACAAGCATCTATATGGGGACATGTCCCCGGTGGACTGCCTCGATGGTCTACTGGTCGCATAGCGCGACTGCCGTGCCACAGGTCTCGAGTTCGATTTTCGATCAGGCCGAAATCGCTTTGTGGGTTTTAGAAACTATCACAAAGCGGCCTGGAATTTGGAAATTGGCGGTGTTACATCCCCGTGCCTGGGAAACATAAAACCGGCATCCTCGCATGCTACTCAGAAGCAGTCGTAGTTATAATTTCACGTCAGAAGCTGTCAGGTGGATTTGAGAAAACTCTGATACTAGGGCTTGTTAGGTGATGAAACCTGCAGCTAACTCGATAAGAAGAAGACTATCACACGAAGTCACCACTATATTGTAACGAACTCAACTATTAAACTTAGATAATGAGGTCGTGACTACGTCTCAATCCATTATGTAAATACAGCCGAAAACAAAGTAAAGCACTGTTCGGTTATCACGCCACTGTCCCTGATTACCTTACCGAAGACACGCTCATTATACTGGCCAGCGGGGATCAATTAAGATTGCGCGCATCTTACGCGGTGGCCTGCGCCCGCGCATGCGGCTGTGTAGGAATTTTAGAGAAGGTGTACTGCACGTAGAAGAAGGTTAGGAAATCAAATATAGAAGTGTTGTGAACTTGTGACGTGTATAGAAAAGACCACAAAACGACCTGCACATTTTATATTGATGGACAAAATTGTGCAATGAAAAGAAAATCTAGCCTTATTTGCAGTCAGGAGAATTCATTTTTGTAGAAACCATATTATAACATTGGTTTAAAGATAGGACGTGTTACACTCGCTGTAATTTTAGAAGATAGTAAAATACCAGCCAAGATGTGGACTAAAATTTTGGGATAAGAATTTCTTAAATGCTATGAAATTGTCTAGTCATAAGTACACCTTCTGCCCAGCTTTGCCTACAATGGCCACAAGGTGGATGCTATTAATACACAAGTTATGTGGCGTCCCCGCCGCATTCAGATTGAGATTTCAGTTTTATTGAGCATCAGCCTCTCGGCGTAACGCTCTATTCATTGGCCCTCTCAATGGGACTTGTTCGAGGATATAGTTATTCTAATGGGATATTAAGTTATCTTCGACATCAATAGAACGTTTAGAGCAGGACATGTAATGGTGTAGTTTGCTTCGTGGGCTCAGTTGCTACCCACAACAAAGCTGGTCAAAAGTTTTTCAAGGGTTTAATTGTGTAATGTTGTCGAAGATGAAATCAATTGCTTATAAATAAGATTAAGCTTTCAGGTAATTTTCTTTAAACTTTTCTTATTTGAAATGTTGAGGATCAACAAAACCAGTTTGATTAAATCAGTACATCCCTTGAAACTGTTCACCTAACTATTAGTTAGTAGATAACCACAAGTGAGTAGAATCAATCGCGTGCGCAGAGTCAATCGACTGATCGACCGCAAGCGACTGATTTTTGGTCAAACAGATCCGATACAGTTACTTCTAGTTTATTAACTAAAGCTATTTCACCTCACAATTAGCATTCATCGCATAAATCTTGTCACCCACAACAACATTGCCACTGAGAAGTAAATTAACTAAATACAATTAAACTAAGTCTTGTCGTCGTTCGATCAAATCTGTCAGAATGTTCTAATTGGGATTAACAATAGCAAATCTGACACTAAATCTAGAATAGATTTTTGACAAATATAGAACAGATTTAGTGCCGAAAAGTTACGAATCTAATCGAGTCTATTAGGTACAAAGAATAAAATTACTTGCCTTCAATAAAAACGATGATCTATAAAAGCCAATAAAAATCCGTTACTAGGCAAACTTCCTGGTACAGGGCTATGTGCGCCGGCGCACCGGCCGCCCGCCGCTGATTGGCGAGTCGTGTCGGCGCTGTCATAACAACCGCTCGTCATCGCGGACGTGTGCCTGTACTGTTTGCTGATGATGGCTACGTGCCATGTCTACTCGACATCTTGGATAGCCCAGCTGCGAAGTATTTACTATACTGTACTTACTATTATGATCTAGAAAATATGCAATAGCATTGCATTGAATCATGTAACAATCAACCATCCCCAATTGTTTGCGGTGTTGTAGATCTGAACAGTAGCTAGGTACCCAAGTTTGCTGCTCATTATTTATGTTTTTATTTAGGTAAGAAGTTAAAATGTAGTGGTTGATGCATCTTATTCTATAGTCTGGCAAAACTGCAACCAACGAGAATACTCAGTTCATAAAGTCAGTTTGTTGAAGTAATCTCATACAGAAACAAACAGAAATCCATCTTGGATAGGTAAACGATATTTTAGCCAAGATGGCGGCTAATTTAATACTTTGAGTACTAAACACATTGTCACAGTACCTCATGTTGCGACATCTTAGAAATGATGGTCAATACAAACTGCGCCATTGTTACATCATAACACATAAATCGAACCCGGGACCCACCGCGAAGCTCTCGTGTTACTCCTGAGAGCTTTACCACCTAACCACGGAGCCCATGGTGCTAAGTTATAGCTGTTTAGCCGACTTTATAGGAAAACCTATCGGATCGGATCTCGGAAGTATCGATACGGTATCGGATGGTATCGAGTTGTCACACGTGTCGATGCGGGTGTTCCGTTTAACTTAGAATTGAGTCGTTGTTTATGGTCGATTAGTTAATGTTTGGTAATATGAGGTAGACGGAGGGGAGGAGCCATGCTCTGTGGAGCTCGGAGTAACTGTTCGCTTTGTGATTTATTGATCCATCGTAGAACTACATAAGAATGAAAGAGCTATGGTGCCATTAAGCTGAATAGCTAACCAAGGTTTTTCGAAAGTAATTCTTCGATAAAACCTGCTGCCTGATCTCCCTCAGCGAAGATTAGTATTGTAACTATAAATTGGTTTTGCTTCCCATAAAAACTAATAGAAGTTCAATACAAATCGCTAACCGGATCACACAATGTAACTGTGAACGCTAATATTGATTTCAATAAAGATTAACGAGCGCGCACCAAATGAGTCACCTCCCGGACGCGAACCCGGGCCTTCAACTATTGAACTATTGTCGCTTCAGATACGCATCTCAATTGCAAGCATTATGTTGAACATTATTTTCAAAATGTATTGACTGTTGCTCAAAAGAAATATCGTAGATACTTCACAGATAACCGGCCAGTTAATGAGGCGGTTACCAAACAACGGACAATGGTAACAAAGAAACATTAAAGTTAACCGGCCGATGGTTATCGATAGTTGACGGGAACACGGACGACGCAGCAAATGGAGAGCTCATCTTACAGTGCAGTCCATTAGCCTTGATGGGATACCGAAACAGGCCATCAGACAAACCACTATATGGTTTCTTAAATTCAAAAAATTATATCTCTTTTGCTTTACTTTTTGAATACCAATAAAATGCCTCATACATCGCTCAAAGAGTTACAAAAGAATCTGTAACCTGTTGGTAGTAGTAGTTCTCCATTGACTGCCTCCTCAATGTCTACCCGCGAGTCGGCCGGTCGTCCGCGGCACATGATCGGCGATACACTCGCTATTGACAACAATGGTCAATCACTGTGACCTGCGAACTGCGCGGTGTCAGCTCTGTGGCGAGATGAGCGGCCTGGAACATTTACTAGCACCAATATTTTGCTTGTTAAGAGACTATGAATATGTAAGTCGAAAATATAAGGATTCCTTTAGAGCAGCAACCGGTCAACATACTCGATTGTCACTTTTTGTTATCTTATATATCCGGAATTCTGCCGCTCGTGGTGTAAGAAGGTACAGCTTGTAAGTTAAGTTCAATTATCAGTTAATCCAGTCCTTTGAAACTCTTCATGTTTTAGTGCAAGTACTTTGTTATTTCGCTCACATTTCTCCATAGTAGTTAAACCCGCTATCTATAGCACTAAGTCCATCCCATAACGCATCATCAACGTTCAGACTATGTTCTGTGTTCTGTACACACGCGTTATATAACGTAGGTATACATTCTGTGAGTATAGTTTATGTAACGCATCCAGCTATCTACATGACAAGAATTTTGTAGAAGATTTCTTCGCACATTCCCTAAAAGGCTCGAAGATTTGTTGGTTGCTTCATAATTCTATTATGTATGTACTGCTCCTCTCAAACTCTCTGTGCAGAAGCTCGTCCAGGTAAATAATACCAACGCATCATCATTGTGAAGTTTCATTTTGGAAGATCTGTTTTGTTATTAATTAATTAATTTTGACACCAAGTTGGTGTGATTTGCTTCATCACACCAGCACAGATTTTTATATCTCAACTCCAAACCAAACTTCCAACCGCTTAACATTCCTATTGGGAGCATCACACACACACACGCACGCACCCCATACTGTCCTAAGAGGCATCGCCGTCTGTTTGTCCGACTGCACAAACATTTGTGTAGGCCATAAAAACACCGTGTAAACGCCATAAGCGGGACAATGGCGGGCTTCACGGGAACAGCGAGTGTCAACAATTAATATTCGATTACTGGTCGTTTGGATGTCTCAAGTGCGGCCCTGCACTGGACCGATGGGAGAGTATTCCACAAGGATCTCACGACTGCTCTACAAACCAGTTACAAAAATATCCTTGTTTTTTTTCTAAATGTTTGAGGGGTGAGCCTGTTTATCGATTTTTTATTTGTGGGACTCCACAGATTTTTTGTTAATCCAACCTTTATGAAGTTTATCGCAGTCAATTTATCAGTGTCTAAAGTATCGACTTATTAATTAAAATGGAAAATGTTTTGTACCCAACTGATTGGCCGTTAGAGTTCTTTAAAAGCATAACAGAAGATTGATTGATCGTAGATGACCATTTGACCACACATAGTTGAGCTGTGTTTAGACACTTAACATTTTCCGCATTTCTTGACTTAAAGCATAAAAAATACGGTTTCTACAAAACATTCCACTTTACTATTAATTATAATAAGTGAGATATAAATGACTATGAAAATATATTGCACAACTGCAACAACTCAGTCCATGATATCGATGAGCAATAAAACCATTAGTGCAATAGTTGCTGCACTCGAGGATGCTCTAATTCTCGTCGTCATTTAACATGTCAAACCTTGTAAAACCATCAACCGGAGCCGATCGATTGATCTTCTTTATTATCCAGTTGCGCAGGCGCATCATACATAAGGATGTCAAACTGGACAAACGAGTTTCTATGAAGGATACAATCATTGGATATTGGTCTTAGATGAAGGTACGCCCGCCGCACCGGTTTTTAGAAAGCATTTCTGTAAACTGTTGAGGAAAATTTTAATTCAACCCTTCTGAAAAATTATACCACTTTCTCAGTTATTTAAGAATTAAATTCATATTAAGGGCGAAAAAAAAAAGCTCATTAAGGCATAATCATTTTAATTTATCACTTAACCAATATGATTAGAACGTGTATCAACCCTGCAGTAGTTGTGTGCTCAATTACACGGTGTGATCAATAAGGCTGGCTATACATCACGGTTGCAGAGGCAGGGCTCCGGCGCTGCAGGGCTCCAGCACTGTAGGGCTGCGGCCCGCGGGCCCTCCGCCAGGGGAGCCCCATCCGTCAACACCGCGGCGCTTCGACCGGGAAGTCACGGAGATAACCCAATAAGACAACGAACAACGTAATCTAATTACTAACAATGACTGCTTGCATTTGTACAATAGCATCGGAAATTATTGGTGTCATTATGAACAAGGCATCATTGAATGGTTTCATAATCCCAGATGAATTGGAGGGATATTCTATGCCGATTTAGGTACGAAAACAATAGAAAAAGTCCAGACAAGAGACCACCTATTGAAAATAGTATCCAACATCTACATATTTGCATACAAACACTTAGTAAATTGTAGCTGTGTGCTAGACAAACGTGCGCGCATGATGTGTGCATGCATGTCGGACACGTTACATCTTAATGTATTGACGGATTACGTACAATTTAGTATTTAGTAGCCGCAGCACCGCGCACGATCTAACAACTCATTGTGTAAAGCGTGTGAACAGACAATAACTCTGTATTAGCCATACAATCGCGGCGCTATAACTCCTACTGTCGTAATATTTAACGTTTACTTTGCGAATTTATTCTCAATTAAACAGAGCATTAGCTGACACGATTAACATTAAGTTTCCGCACTTGTAGCGTTATACCGCGACACGCGGCGACACGCGGCTACACGCGGCCACGTAAGCGTGCGGGCAGAACTTGCGAGTTATGTCGGAGGGAAGTGCTCAGTATTTTATTGGGAATTATGTGTGAAGCTTGTATATATATAAAGATCATTAAAATACTTCTGCGATAATATTACGGTTGTTAGTTGGTTTCCTTTCGAATACAAATTAGTATTGGTAGCTGTTGATATGGTTGCTTATATTATTTTCAGGACATGTTTATGTAAAACCAAATCACAGCAAGTTAGTGTCACGCATTACAATGAGTGAGATATGAATGTGTTCCTGCGCCTGAGTTATTCGTGGGTTATACTATTAACTTCCTGCTCGCGAACTAATAAGCATTTAACATAATGAGCTGATCCATAAATAAAGCTGCT
The DNA here is from genome assembly GCA_002382865.2 of Heliothis virescens. NCBI lineage: Eukaryota > Metazoa > Arthropoda > Insecta > Lepidoptera > Noctuidae > Heliothis > Heliothis virescens. Next base: position 12,624,824 of record NWSH02000329.1, on the reverse strand, counting down.
CAGTGCAGAATATTCTCATCTGAGAACTATTTCGTGACTACAGCCATCCAATTAGGACCAGCCGATGCACGTTACTAATAGCTGCAATAATTTGCGCGCGCGCACGTCCGCCCTGCGCGGCGCGCATGCGCGGACTGGCCGCCATATTTCTTTCTGGAAAAGGACGCGGCAACGTTTGTAAGGTCGTGTATTAAACTATTAAGGCGTTGTTCACCTTAGCGGAGGGTATTTACATCATTATTATCGGTAATGCATCGTTTTTGTGGGTACTTAGAATGTTTCTCATTGCAGGACGTGTTGTGAGACACGACGCTCGGCTGTACTGAATAATGCAACGCGATGAGGTATTGCTGCAATACTGTGTCGACAGATGATGGCATCTGTATGAGATGCTCATGAATGAACAATTCCTGCATTCAGCTGCAAAAACTTGTTGTATAACACTTCACATGGATGAGTTGTGTGAACGATCATAATGCTTACTACTCAGATAATACACACATTGAAACAAAATTAAAATAAGGGTAGGTAAGTTCTTTCTATGAATAGGTACTCATATCAACTGCATGAGTTTTATGTTTGACTCTTGTGTTAGTATGCTAGGTATACGTCGGCATAACGCTACTTCACCCCTTCGTATTGTTCAGAGTTCTAAGTATTCTGATCCTCTGTCTAATTACTAATCAATAACGCCTACATAGATACATACATATACCTAATACATACTTATCAATAGAAAACTAAACCCATTTACTTCCATGACGTCACATAAGTTCATTTACATAACAAAGCAATGAAGATTCCTCCCGAGCCCCACTTAACCGACTGTTTAAGTGTTATCTGTAATTATTGAAGCAGTTTACAGCATCATTCCAATGTATCGACACTGAACACTTTTAATCCTTACTCTCGAGAGTTAATTATTATTTTATCTGAGTTATTGCGTGTAATAATATGCGTTATTGTGTTGTTATCGCGGTTAATTATTTCAGTAAGTGTAAAGTAGTGTTATGGTTATTTAAGTGTGGTGAAGTTAAGTGGCGAAATAATAATAAACATTTCAGATAAGCTGCGGAGGCTGCGCGGGCGCATTAAACAGTCGACCTGAGGAGCGTCTTATCAAATTATACAAACTAAGTGTTGGATAACATGAACGCAGCGATTATTACGTATGAGTTTAAAACGCGCTACTAATGATTTAGAAACTAAAACTTTTCCACAAGAACTTCACATTAATCTCAACGTTTTAAATGAAAAGCAATTACTCTTTAAAACATTTGAGATAAATACTCGATATCTCATTAGATAAATCTCAGCCGTGATAACATCCATCAACATCCTGCGCGGTCCACTTCAGCATACATCAGTATGAAACTGATAAGTATTGCCAATCAAGTGGTTTATCAGCAGCGTTGGGACATGCGTCTGCGCATATCGCGCCGATCGGCCGCGTGACGCGCTCGTTACGGCCGCTGGCCGATAGTCGGCCGGCACTGATGGCCGCACTCGCGCGCATCTTAATGAAAGCGTCTCAATTTAAACTGGAGATGTTTTTTTGTATCATGATACGATAAGTGGTTTTGGTTGTGGTTGCGTACTATTTATTAAGGTACTTTCAATAAATGAGAGCTCGTACTTGACCTTTCAATAAGGATGATCAAAGGAGCCACGCAACGCGATGCGTCGTATAACATTTTGTATGTAGGATGCCGCTGCGATGTGTTGCTCGCTGAAAATATCAGTCATTCGTTTCCCAATACGAAAATATTAAATGGAAACTACACCGAAGCTACGACAGCTTAGGAAACATTGAAGTCCACACTGTCGTCAAAGCTCAATATAGGCAACATTGACCCTTGACTGATGCAATACCTACATTTCCTCCTACATACATACATACATACATACATTACATACATATAGTGAAATGACCAGACATTACGACGATCCTAATCACAAACCTAATGAAATGTAGCTGCGGCCCCGCCCCCGTCACGAGCGCGACTCACGCGCATGCGCAGTGCCGGTAACTGCGCTTATCGCACATAATATTATACTTACTGTTATCTGGCATCACACTGTCGAATTGTCTACAGTTTCGCCTGATTCTCTCTTCTCTGGAGATTATTGAGGGCGCGACCATATATTATGTGAGTTACATGAGAAAGTTACAATCAAATTCATTTATTTGCCTACAATTGTTACACATTTGAAAGCTAAGATTACAACTACAGGATTTGATCGTTCTTTGTGTACAATTTCAATCGGCAAACACAGCGTACAATAATACAAAATCGGTTGACTTGAATGAACTTGTGCCTAATTTAACAGAATAGATATATCAGATAGTGTTAATGTTAAAATTTAGCAGTAATTTATAAAAACTACTTCATTTTCTATCCAAACTTTCTCAAGCCAGTTGACAGTTTATACAAGTGCAGTTTATCTTTTGGATTTTCATCATACAATTCCTAGTCAAATACAACAACTTAAGCAATACTTACCTAAGATATTTTCATTTTTATTTGAATAAAACCGCAGCCACCAAAATTCCACTAACTTGACGCTCACTGGGGGAGGTCTAGGTTCAACAGTTTATGGCAAGATTCTGACATAATGATCACGAATCTCAAACTCTTTACCCGACTACGTAAAAAGAGTATTTTCTGCCATAATATCTGTGTAAGCCCCAATCATTACAGGCAGTTAGTATGCTGTGGGCGGCGCATCTCGGCGGATGATGCGCGCGCGCACTGCACTCACGTACTTAATTGTTGTGTAACTGTACTCGCCGCCGCGTGCGCATGCGCGGGCGACTCATGCTGATCCATTGGACGAATTATGATTCATATGGGAACTGATCTCTCACAGAGAAGTCAGAGCTGTATAAGGGACTTGAGAGAGCCTTGTACATGTACATGCTGGCCTTACGTTTGTCTAAAGCAGTACACTTAATTAAATAGGATGTATGGTAACTAACCTACAAGATACCTGAAACAGAAATGTTGGTCAATTACTTTTTCAGGCATTAGGCTTGCTTTACTTTTAAACATAAACCTTCACCACAACCACAGAATTTTCCCAAAATCTATTTGACTATAGTTTTTTCTTTCCAACTACAGACAGTTTTTAATAGACAGAGCATATTGTAATACAGAATCCTGTCTCTTTTATGGTACTTAATACTAATAGACATTCATGACTTCCGGCTCAGAAACCTAATTGCAGTTATAAGCAATAAATCTCAAAAGATTGATGCTTCCTTTATCTTTTATATACGCTAACGTGTAGTTAGCGTGATTTACAGCCTCAGCCTCATGTTACCGGATGTGCCAATCATGTGGTTAGGCTTCGAAAGGACCATGCGTCAATTTGTACCCACTTTTCAAAATTGCTCAACAGTGATGAAACCTATATCAAATGAAAGCTCTTGATGAGCACTTTATTTCATTGTATGGCAGCCAAGTCCGAATCCGGCGCCAACATGGTGTTTTCGACCATTTAAGAAAGTTA
>NWSH02000329.1:12602441-12620532 GCA_002382865.2 Heliothis virescens | reverse complement strand
TAGTTATGAAATGTAAAGTGGTGAAGGGCGCGCCTCTTGGGTTCTTGTTACAACACTGAGATTGGGAACATGTGCCAGACAAACCCTCGGTTCTGAGCTAGTAATAACTACGTCGATAGAAGCCATAACGAGCGGTAATCTATGTGGAGTATCGCTATAACGCGGATAATAGCCATAATGGTGAGATGTTACTCGGATACCGACCAAATCACCTGAAACTTGGGGGCTATTCATAAAGCTATGGTTTATGGGGGTCAGCAGAACTCTGCTGGTTTAGTAAGAGCGGTNTCTATGTGGAGTATCGCTATAACGCGGATAATAGCCATAATGGTGAGATGTTACTCGGATACCGACCAAATCACCTGAAACTTGGGGGCTATTCATAAAGCTATGGTTTATGGGGGTCAGCAGAACTCTGCTGGTTTAGTAAGAGCGGTTCGCTTTCGTATTTGTTATAGTGTTTGGAGTAAAGGTTACTGTTGATTAATATTGTTAAAGCTGTGCTAATCTCTCGTATTCAACTAAAACATAGTTGAATACGAGAGTTTAGCAGAGCTTTCTATTCTTTGTCTAAAAAATAAATCCGTTAAGGAATACCTTCTTACTTAAAGCTATTCCGTATAATGGCAAGCACCGGGCGATGTATACAGTCCGGGGTTCCGTGTCCCCTGACCGTGCTATGTAAATGTGGCGCTCGCCCGACACCGCGACACGCCACACTTCGCTAATTAGGCTGCGCTCGCGCACTAAACACGACCACAAACGATTCTTTTTCACTGAAGTAAATGCAGGAAATGGTTGACTAGTATTTTATTTGTTGAAAAATTCTGTCTTACTGCTCGGTCGTTCCAAAAGAGTTATCGTAGCCAAGGTACCTACATAAAGGGCTCTAGAAGGTGAGTTTCAGTAGGGTCAGTAAAACTCTTACACTTCTACATTCCTAACGATTTCCCATCTTCAGCTTATGAGAATACTTATTTATTTTAAACACTTAGTTAAAAGCGGCTTAGTGGGTACACCTACCTATATCGCGTTTCAGAGATGTTTGGTAACGTTATACTGTATGTTCTCTAATTAATAGGTAATTGAGTTAATTCATGGGCTATCGTGTCGCAGTCCTTATCACATCGGTCTCATGCGCAGTACTTAGCTATCAGACCTCCCGCGTCAGGCCGTCACCGCCGCATCTATTCCTTCTAATTAAAATGTAAATGAGCTGCGCGCGCGCACCGCGTGTCATCAGGCCCTCCCATTACCTGCCCATACTTATTTATTACTTATCAACCACAATTAAAATGTCTACAATTCGATCCGGAGACTCTCAACTTTTCTATAAAGTATCAAATTAGATTAGATAATTCGAAATGAGCTTTTATCGTAGATTGAGTAAGTATGTGCGCCGGTGTAGGTGCTAGATTCAAATGATAATGAAATTGATATGATTTCTCCATGTTTTTGATAGAGTCCCACTGTATTGGAATTAAGATTATCGAAGTATTTTGATGTTGAAAGGAGGAATTATAATGTAATCTGGGATTTTATGTTTAATTCAGTTAATAAACATATAGGTACCTTATTTGGTGTTTCAAGGGCTACAGAAAGTCTGTTCTCAAGACGTTTGCTACTTATTAAAAATAAACTATCGATAATTTGATTTTCTGTCCATATTTTTCAGGAACGCCACCTGCCTAACATTAAATGAGTATTTTCAATTTCAGCTAAGTTGTAAGAAGTTCCGTTAGGCGACCACACACACGACCAGCGTCGCGCTAATAACCAATAAAAGCTATTAGGTGGGACATGCAGGTTCGGAACAGGAGGGCAGTTAACCTGCGCGGGCGCAGCCTAATTAGCGCGGCGTGTAGCGTCGCGGAAGTGGCTGACGTATGGCGAGCGCGACACGGGGACAACGCACGACGCACGGGATGGACGCTCCCGGCTCTCCTCAGGATGGAACTGATAGAACACGACGCTAATTATTGATAACGATATCTCAATGACTCAATGTATTGGAATACTGAAACAAGACTAGCAAGAAATTAAAATCAATCTCTAATCATCTCCGGTTTAATGAGATTTGTTTACAGTTAAACTTAAGTGCTTACCTACGTATTTGTAGTCTATAAGAACCCTCATCATGTGAAACAAAACAAAACTGGATATAAACTCAGAGACATTAGCGATATGATAATGTGAATGGCACGTTAACAGTGTCTAAGTATTTAGAAACGCAGTAGAAGTGAACTGCGATACTTTCCGCATTACAATTACAGTAAGTTCAGCAAACGAATGTAAGCAGTTGCTTATTATTTCAGTAGGTGAGTGCAGAGGCGCACGACGCGAGCGGCGCGGCGCGGCATTATGCAGCTAATAGCTGATACATTATTTATTCAGGACATAATAAAGTTGGCTAACGAGAGCTAACGGCGCGGAACTAATGAGCGCGCGGTGCTCCATGCGTGCCGCGCCGCGTCGTGCCGCGTCGTGTCGCGCCGAGCTGCCCTCACGACAACCGTTATGTTGCACATGCTGGGGACATTGTCTGGATCTTTTTGTTATCTTATTGCTAGGTGCACAAGTAAACGAGTAGGTACGAAAAGTCATTATTGCCAACCCTGGCATAAAATCTCCCATTATTGCAATGATAGACGTTCCGGATATAAAATTAATGCAATGAAAATCAAATGCAAAGGTATGAAATAAAAATATGAAACGATTTTACAATTTTTGAAATCCCTCTAGAATACTTATGTTGGAGTAACACAGGTCAAGCATTTAACCCTCATTTGTGGTTCCTGAAATAGCGAGACAAGCATTGCATGGCAAAACGTAGATTACTTACCTATCAAATGCACAACACCGTTACTTTGTCTTGTTAGTTTAACTATAGTGTTGCAGCAGCGAGCTGCACAAATCTTTACTGCAGGCTGTGTATCCCACCAACTGAAATAATGAGAGCGTGACGATCGGAGGTGATCGCGTCACCGCATCGACACATAGTCGCATGTCGCACGCGAGCCGCACCGCAGGCCGCACCGCAGGCCGCGGGGCAATGGCCACAGCTTACGCCACCACACGTTGCCAAACAACTCATTAACAACATGACAACAAATGCCCGCTTTCCATTACACATAAATCTTCAAAATCCAATTACATAAACGGTAGCCGCCTCCCGAACGAAACGATTCGATAAGATTGTTCATAAAATATTCTAACGGTAGCCGTAATCGTTTACAATAATTGATAATCGATAAAATATTCGCTCCATACGTATCGCTAATCAATCCGATTTCACGCCGCGGTGCACGGTTAAATACCGTAATCGTTGTAATGGGTAAAAAAGATATAATTCGCGAGGGGATCTAGATTACCGCAGGGGAAAGACATTAGATGCAAATTAAATGCGCGGCTTTAGAAAACCACCCTTGTTTCATACGACAAAAGGTCGAATTTAAGTGTTTCGGTTTGCATAGTTTACAAAAAAAGTGTAATAAATAATTGAATAGGATAGTTTAATCGTATTTTGTGACAATAGCTCCACTTGCGCAGCTGACATCATAAAAACCTGCGCTCTTGATGTGGTATTGTGATCCCCTCGCGAGGGGTCGCACAATGGCCGACATTTTTTGTGTTTGGAATAATGATGTTACAACAAGTGGGCAATCAGGAGTCTGTGCACGTTTGCACAAATGTTAGTGAGCTTAGGATTACCCTGATGGAGGCGATGCGGCGGAGTACGGGACCGGTGTCACCCCGCCATGACCTCAGACGGACCCTGAATGACTAATGAGCCAACATTTTCTCTGAAGCTCGTTAATTGCATCGTTCCGCTTGGAGCTCGCCTGCCGCTATATTCATAGCTAGGAACATAGATATACCTATACCCTTTTATGCATCGGGATAACTAAACTGCTTCGGCTAAGAACATACATCAACCATATCTTGAAAATAACTCTAGCAAGTAAGTAGGTACATACCCTAACACTTAATTTCCTCAATCTACTGCTTTCCCTGAAGGTAAACGTTTCTCTTGTGATAGCCTTAAGCTGTTTTATCAAAAGCAGGGATGGATAGAATACTGACTTCACCTAGCGTTATCAATTATTATAGAACTGAAAAAAGTCCCTTCAATCAAACATAAGAATAGAAACAAAACAATTTGTTTACGAATTAGTTTCCAAATGCGGCGGTTTAGCATGTATTAGCGACATACAAGGCGCGCCGGGGTCGTGACATCGGATAGCGCGACCTGCCGCCCGTGGCGCACACCTCGCACCGCTTCATTAGCCGCTACTTAATGGCGCTGTTAGCCTCTAGATAGTGGCGCACTTGCATACTGTGGCGCTTGTGTCCAAGAATTTAACAGTTAAGGTTCAAAACCTCGTAACTGTAGGTAGGTAAGCTAGACATGTATTTTTTCGTACAGCAATACCATCACAAGTTTTTTCAATTGATAATACAAAAGTAAGATGGGTTCACCATACCACATGCCATAATGCTGCCAAACATAACAGTTAAGCCTATAAAAGAAACTGATATTACGTAGTAACCAATATTGATGTAACCCACGAGGGCAGATCGCAAATCATCACAGACGGCAATAAATAACATAATCACATAAACCGCGACATATGGCTGGCCCCCAAACGATTGTATCTCATCGTTTGTATTGTCAGGCGGGCGGACAAGGGAGGCGCGCCGTGTTACTGACGACACGACAAACGTGCCATATGAATACAAAAAAAAAAAAATCGTGCCATATGAGATTACAATTATGCTATTCAAAAATATATTTTGGGGTTGAACAGGCACAGACCTCTACACATTAATTAAAATTATGTCGTGTTGTTACACAATGTGAAGAGGAGCTTGCTTGTCACGGCCCTTGGCCACGGGTTTGATATTCTCCAGTCATAAAATGGTGTATTTCGCCGCCACTATTTAGTTATTCTATTGACGAGAGGCACTGTTAATTATTCCAGTTGTTTTCTATGGTAATGTGTGTTTCTATGTGAAAGTCTAGCAGCAAAATAAAAGCACCAACTTTACCACCGTGAGCTGTAACCGATGCACTTTGTGTAAAATTATCGACAATTAACCTCTGTCTGTATGTATGGCTTGTCGAACTATATGCNGAAGAGGAGCTTGCTTGTCACGGCCCTTGGCCACGGGTTTGATATTCTCCAGTCATAAAATGGTGTATTTCGCCGCCACTATTTAGTTATTCTATTGACGAGAGGCACTGTTAATTATTCCAGTTGTTTTCTATGGTAATGTGTGTTTCTATGTGAAAGTCTAGCAGCAAAATAAAAGCACCAACTTTACCACCGTGAGCTGTAACCGATGCACTTTGTGTAACCTCGACAATTAACCTCTGTCTGTATGTATGGCATGTGCAGAATAAATGAAACATCACATTATAATCTATTTTCATTGATTTAATAGACATGTAGGATTACATATACATATTTTATTTCATCATAAAACTATATTATATGCATTAATTTACTCAGCTAACGTGTTCTAATAGTGATCGGTGAACAGACAACAAATATAGGTATTACGAGGACGTACTCGTCAGGCCGACGCTTTGGGGACCGGCTGGCTTACAAACGTATTGCCGATATTCCTATTTATTTCTGCTATTACTATATTCACTGAATAAAATCTATTTGGTGTGTGAGTAATAAGCAGACTGCATAAGGTGGTCACTGAACTCCAGCGAGGGTCCCGCAAGCCTCGGCCGAGGATACCGTCACAATCCAACAGATCTCATACTCTTCGTGTTAGCTACAAATAATTAACACAAACTATACGTACGCCTGTCGCAATGTCGTCTACACTCCGCTAAACAATACATAAATACATGCGAAACAATCAGATCACAATTTAGAAGATATAAACACCAAGTTCTTATAATTAAGGGTCAAAGCACCCATCAGGACGTTTCAATATTCGATTCAATTTACTTGTCACTCCAACAACAATTAAAGTAATAAAGTAGGCGAGTCAGTGCTTATGGGAGACCATGCCACCCACCCGCCCTGTCTCATAAGCACCACTAGCCTTATGTTAAAACATACAGCAAGTAATGTATTTAAACCACCTCAAGTCGTGGCTTATAACAAAACCTAGTGAATGCACGAAGCATCAATCTATTTCCATTTCAAATTGCAATAAATAAACTGACATAAGGTAACACNTAAACCACCTCAAGTCGTGGCTTATAACAAAACCTAGTGAATGCACGAAGCATCAATCTATTTCACAATTTCCATTTCAAATTGCAATAAATAAACTGACATAAGGTAACACACCTAAAGACAATGCACAAAATAATAATGAAGAGATTCAGAACCAATCACATGGAGAGTAGACGACATTGCAACACAATAATACAAAACATTATATTTCCCACCAAACTGTTACCTACATCTGTATATACTGGCAAGACAATAAATATGTATTTCAACTTATAGACAACAAAATAAGGGCTTTCAGCCGATTTGTACAAATATTAAACCACTCTTTGGCTATATAACACCTCTGGGAAGCGTAAAATATATTTTATTTTATTTATAAGCATTCCAAAATTAGTTAAAAATAACTTATGGTACTCGCGCTGTCCACTCGCAATCCCCACCGACTATATAAGGCGTGTTCATAAAACGAAATGGCGGACCAAGAAGCCTAAAGTATCATACTTAAAAATATTGTGCAGAAGAATATTGTAAGATTTAAAGTTGAAATCCTTAAATAGTGAACATAACTTACTGTAAACAAGTGTTTTGAAATATTAATATTATTGGTTAATTTGTTTGGCCGCCATTACATTTCAAGTGGAACCCGCTTGAGATTTGCTAGATGTCGGTAGAGGATTGCAAGCTGGCGGCGCTCTGATAAAATAATGCGCTATGTTTGACACAGTACATATTGGTACTAAATAGATCACGGACTGAGTGCGCCGGCGCAGCGCTGCGCCCGCACGGCACGCGGCGCGGGCGCAGCACCCGCCCGCAACATCGTATGAATATATAGATAACAAATAATAATACGGCGTGATATGTCAAGTTACAGCTAGCGTTAATATGGCTTATGTTACAAAATGGCATTAAACAGTGTAACACTATTACGTTTCGTTTCTGTTACTGGACAGACGAGCGACTTCTCCTGCACGCGCGCCACTGAGTCGGGCAATACGACTTCATACTTTGTATTATGTTGTATCTTTGTTAAAAATATTTTGCTCTATAGCTTATAATAATAATTTGTTTATATTTTATAATATTCTAGTGTATTGTAATTTTGCAGGTACTATTTACATGGTACATATATGTCGAAAAGAGGGAAGTCATCAGTATACATCTGGAAATTTAGGCCAATCAAGAACTTTTGTCGGAAGATCAATAGAGGAACATTGTTTGTTCATGATATTTTGTATTAATATTGCCAGAAGGGGGAGGCCTGTACTTTATGGGAAGTATTTAACTATGGGATAAAATATCAGAGTAGATGGAGTCTTTATTGCCTAACTCAGATTGTGGTCGGCGTAACATCCGACATGATCTGCAGGNGGAACATTGTTTGTTCATGATATTTTGTATTAATATTGCCAGAAGGGGGAGGCCTGTACTTTATAAGAAGTATTTAACTATGGGATAAAATATCAGAGTAGATGGAAAGTCTTTATTGCCTAACTCAGATTTTAGTCGGCGTAACATCCGACATGATCTGCAGGTACCTGTGCATTGCATTGGAATATATTTTGACTGCAACCAGATTCGGTCAGTAGCGTCATCGTGTAGGATGTGACGTCGACTTCGTAGCGCATCATATTCGCACTAAGCTGTGAGAACAAGCTATTTATTACAGATGTAGTGAGTAGCAGCGGCCGGTCGCCAGCAGGCGTCGCTACATGAAGTGCAAAGTGCACGTTACAATGATGTCGCCGAGGTTGTTCACAGACGTTAGTATGAGTACGGGGAGTCCGCCGGCGACCGGCCGCTGCGAACAGGTCACCTGTTAAACACGAGGGATACTTTGGCACAGTCGGTGACAGACAGACAAAATAAATAAGCGTCATATTTTCATTAATCTTAAGGAGGTAATTCTTTCGATAGGTAATTAGGATTTAGAATCAATGTTTGGAAGGCAAACTAGACAGACACGACGAGCAGTAACTGAACCGGTCACTTGATTTCTGTTTAGCTCTCACTAGCAGTCGATCGCGGAGGGACTCACTTACTGCTCATCCCCTCACAATTCAGCTAAAAAGCAAATCTCAAAGGTTTGCTGTCACCAGGTCTAGTAAATCTATGGTATCTAGAATAAAAATATGCTCTCGTAAATAATAGTTATCTATCTACATGTGGTATGTGCTCAACTCTATATAAATAGCTTTATTTAGTGCTCGGTCATCATGTTTGTACATAACACTTAGCGACTGCAGTACGCTCACACTACACTTTAAATTGTACTACGTTTTAATTATCAGCTATTACGTCATATTAATAAATTTATATCTCCAACAAACAATATAACATTTGACGAATCCCACAATAAAATTAAAGTAATCGTGTAAATTTTCAAAAAATTAAAAAACAATTTTCAAAAATGTTTGATCATAATTGTTAAGTTTTGTTGCAATAAGGTCGGAAATGAGAACACATGTGCGTCAGAAACAAACAGTACATATGAATAGCAACGTAATCACAGCTAAAGTTACCGCGGCCGCGTGCAACCGCTGCGGGGACTCGCCACGCTCGCTTTGTCTACACGAATTGACAATCTACTGCGAGTGCATCCAGTATGGAGCCAGGTTCCTGTGTCACGTACCGACAACCACTCCTTTCGTGTAGACACATGAGCCCAGCGGAGGTGGCAGTCCCCGCGACACTAAGTACAAGCCGCGCTCGCACGCGACGCGCGCGCCGCCCGCCGCCGCCCAGCCACCGCACTGAGTGAGCTACACGGAATTACACCACACCGGAAATAACTTGGCGAGTCTGAATTTAGCCGATTGGATGCGCAGTGTAAACATGTACTGCGCAAGCAACAAGCGAACTCCAACCCGGCAAGCTACCCCCGCGGCAGTGCAGGCGGTGCGGCGCCGGCGCGGCCGCCAGCGACGCGCTCCTACACACACACGCGCACGCACACATCCACACACAGCGTACGAATAAAAAACCACAATGTGAACAACACACAACTATGAAATATTTACGAATAAATTAATAACATGACCAGTGCCGACCCGGGCCGACACGCGTAACATACCACTATTATACTCTATTAACTATTTAATTTATTTTATATTAGTATGATTCACATCAAAAATTAATTCTCCACATACATTAACTTATCTAAGTAACAGATAAAGTCGCGGCGGACCGACGGTCGCGCGACACACGCGAGCGCTGCCACGTGCCCGCGCGCACGCTACAGCAACAGTAGCACGCTAATGTTACACGCGATGTGCGCGACGAACGGTTGCAGCGCTCGGTTGTTCACTTACAACGGATTATGTAACTGCTGACAAGTTACCGACTGGATACTCTGTGAGTGTAATAAATAACTAACAATCCTATGAATACTGAGTAACTCCAGATACTTCTCAAAGTAAATGACAATTCCTGCGGGTGTTTGCCATAAAAATATTCAGAATATATTGCATGTATCCAATCGTTAGCCTGTCGGCGACCTAAAAATAAAATGGCCACGAAATGAAAAGAAACCTTATCGAGGTAAAGTAAGCTTTAGTACGCAGACAATAAGACGCAACCAGTGTGACCGAGTCGCCGGCGACACGCCACTCCACGCACCCGACGGAAACATAAACACAATACTTATATAGCAATAATAACGGGAACACGTACAGAGATTTATAATTTAATATATTTATATTATTTTATAATATTATACACTAACAACTACATAAAGCAATACGTTTGTGCTGTCGCTCTCGGGGCGTGAGTGTCCGCACAACATAACTAGCGAGCTCAACTTAACACAACTTCATTAAACTATTAAACTTAAACCTTTGGTATTACATCCAACTAACAACTAATTAAATAATACTTAAATCAGAATACTGTCGCGATGCGTGACAGGGGACGGGGGACACACTCAGCCTACGCCACCACAACAATCCCACTGCCGTAAGTACCAACTAGTAATAAAACAGTGACGTGTGCTGAGTATGTCTCCTGTTGAAATGTGATGTCAAATATAAAAATCTCTATTAAAATGTTGTCTGCGATAAAATATTGATTTATAAATAATTGCCTACTCGATTACTAAAGTAAACAAGGCGTGAATATAAACACACAGACAATAATAAAAATAACGTATGTACTTAAAGTACGACAAAAATATATTAAAAATACTTTATAAAAAATCTAACAAAATATGATGTAAAGAGAATCTCAACTAAATGGTAAATGCTTGCGTCGCATTTGTACGTAAACTGCTGAATATATTTATCTAATTTGAAGTTATAAATAATGTTATAGCTTTGGTATATTAGGAGCGTGAGACGGGAGCAGTAGTCCGGCCTGTCGCTTCACAGTACAGCACAAATGCGGCGCAAGGCTTAGATCACGAAATACTGGTGTAACACAAGTGATGAGTATTGGAGGAGACGCTNAGTGACGTGTGCTGAGTATGTCTCCAGTTGAAATGTGATGTCAAATATAAAAATCTCTATTAAAATGTTGTCTGCGATAAAATATTGATTTATAAATAATTGCCTACTCGATTACTAAAGTAAACAAGGCGTGAATATAAACACACAGACAATAATAAAAATAACGTATGTACTTAAAGTACGACAAAAATATATTAAAAATACTTTATAAAAAATCTAACAAAATATGATGTAAAGAGAATCTCAACTAAATGGTAAATGCTTGCGTCGCATTTGTACGTAAACTGCTGAATATATTTATCTAATTTGAAGTTATAAATAATGTAACAGCTTTGGTATATTAGGAGCGTGAGACGGGAGCAGTAGTCCGGCCTGTCGCTTCACAGTACAGCACAAATGCGGCGCAAGGCTTAGATCACGAAATACTGGTGTAACACAAGTGATGAGTATTGGAGGAGACGCTTCGCGGACTATCGCGGGACTAGAAGCAACTGTACTCGTTAGCATTGCTGCTGGCACTGCCAGCGCTCGGGGACGCCACAGCCATACACCAGCCCAGATACCAACATTGTAATGTTTCAATATATTCTCTTGTTAATTTATCAACAAGGTGAGCCCTCTAGTTCTTATTAATAAATAACAAGTAAAACATATGAAACATTATATTTGGCTTAGTTTAGTCGGATCATTATCCGACTAAACTAAGCCAAATATAATTATTATACATTTTGTGGTGTGTAAATGAACTTTGATGGAATATTTAGTACAACAAAGTTCTACAGATAATATCTGACTGGTGTATATCTGTGGTTCATAATTTGCTATTGCTTTGGGACTACAAACCAATAGCCANTTCGCGGACTATCGCGGGACTAGAAGCAACTGTACTCGTTAGCATTGCTGCTGGCACTGCCAGCTCGGGGACGCCACAGCCATACACCAGCCCAGATACCAACATTGTAATGTTTCAATATATTCTCTTGTTAATTTATGAACAAGCTGAGCCCTCTAGTTCTTGTTAATAAATAACAAGTAAAACATATGAAACATTATATTTGGCTTAGTTTAGTCGGATAATGTTTTGTGGTGTGTAAATGAACTTTGATGGAATATTTAGAACAACAAAGTTCTACAGATAATATCTGACTGGTGTATATCTGTGGTTCATAATTTGCTATTGCTTTGGGACTACAAACCAATAGCCAATTTTTTTTATTATTACGGTTTAAAAAGCGTTAAAATTATTTAGCCCCCGAATGCTTATGAAATATGCTAACAGTGTAAATAAATAACACATTCTATTTATAACGGTAAAACATACTCTGCGAGTAAGCACGTAAAAATATCGCGGATTTTCTTAACGAAATTATATTTAATATTATGCGCATTCGACTAACAACCGAAATCTCTCGAAAGTAATATTTGAAGGACGACAGTGCGCAAAAGGAGTAGCCTGTACGAACACAACACCCAATCATTACAAAAACATCAAGTTTAATTTCAAAGCACCGATTACTAGGTACGTCGTAACTTTAATAAAAAGAATGAACGTTGCAGCTATCTCTCGCACAGTCGCACACAGGCACACCCACACACACACACGCACACACTACGCATATGGGGTTTACAGCTTCCTCCGCGCCGCACGCCGCAGTGCCGCGCGCGGCGCTACTATGTAGTGTTCAATATTTACAACAATCGATAATTGCTCTATATCTTCAATATAGGACTCAATGGAAAATATACTCATCGAATCAACAAAGACGTTGTTTTTTTTTATTATTTATATATTTATTTATGTGATGCGAAGTGATTTATTAACGAGCGACATTTGTGCGATCGGCCGNTATCTTCAATATAGGACTCAATGGAAAATATACTCATCGAATCAACAAAGACGTTGTTTTTTTTATTATTTATATATTTATTTATGTGATGCGAAGTGATTTATTAACGAGCGACATTTGTGCGATCGGCCAGGTCCGCGCCGGACCCACCGGGTGGTTCGGTGGTTCACTCGTATGTACACAAGTAGAACTCGGCACGTCCGCGGCCCGGCCAGCTCGATAAGTAACCGTCGAATGAACTAGTGGACAGAAACGATCATAAGAAAACCGTGTTTCAACTCAACTTTGGCAACGTCTGTACAATGTTACGAGGTATTTAAAGCTGGTGTTCCACGAGTGCCGCGAGTTCGGCCTGTATCGTCCCTCAACCTGTACCTGCCAAGTGTACATTACGCGAGCTAGCGTTTATATTCAATGGTAACTTTAGATCAGCTCGCGTAACCACCGAGCAGATTGTTGAGGTGTTCGTTAAGAGTTTCACACTCGGCAGACATACTGCGGGAATAGATTTATCATCAGATCTATTGCTTCGATATCTTTAGGTTTGATGTTGTATGTACTTATTACAGACTTATTGGAATACTATTGATGACGTGTAACACTTGCTCGTGTATCCCGCAGCAGGTGGCTAGAGACCGAGCGTGTGTTGTGATGCTAGTGAGTTGCCGCGACCGGGCCGACGGCGCCGGTGACGTCACGGAGCCGCAGTCGCGGTAGAGACTCGAGCGCTCCTACGCTAACATACACTAAAAGACAGACGACGTACATTCAAAAAACGTACAAAATAAAAACGTAATAAAAAATAATACTTCGACCGACGTCGATACTAAAAATCGTCGCGCGCTACTACTAGAATTAAAATAAAAACAGCGTTTGCGCTTAAATTACGCATCGTCATGACTAGACAGATGTTGGCATTGCACTTAAAATATGTAAAAAATGAGAGTGTCGGCGCGTTGCGGTCGCCGCAGCCCGCAGCGCTGGCCGACCGCAGCCGCCCGCAGCCCGCAGCCCCAGCGCCGCCGCCTCAGGCCTGCGGCGGCTTCTCCACGGCCGGCGCGGGGTTGAAGTCCTTGTTCACGAACGAGAAGCCGCGGAACTCCTCCTGCGGGCACAACACGACGCGTCAGTACTCACCGTGCCGACTACAGCCGAGTGTGACGTCAGCAGGTGTGACGTCAGCAGGTGTGACGTCAGCACGTGGCACGTACCTGGTTGATGGCGCGGATGACGTCGTTGGGCACGGGCGTGAGGACGGGCTCCTCCTTCGTGAACTCCGCGTCGAAGTTCGCCGCCTCGCGCTTGCTCTGCTTGCACACAAACAAACACATATTTATATACTCATACATATAATGATATACAGTGAAAATTAAGGATGCACTTTGGACTCTGTGAGTAAAATTTATTTTATTTTATTATTTATTTTTCAGTACATGATCTGCTCCAGTGGGGTCCATTTAGGACCAGTCTGCTGGGGCTGAGCATTGTTCTAAAGAGTAATGGCTGGTTTACACAGTGCGAGTTAGCGTGCGAGTCAGCCTGCCGAGTAGCTGCACTGCAATTACTCGCACTGTTTGGACGTCACTTACGAGTAACTCGCAAGTGCGAGTTGGACAGTAGCTCGCATCCGAGTTACTTCAACATTTTTTGTTTTCACTCGCCTGCTCGGCCGGCAGCAACTCGCACATGACAGCGACTCGTGCGTCGCTCGCATCGTTTGGACGCGTTCGACAGTAGCTCGCCAGTGCCAGCAGGGCAGTTGTGAGTGAAACCCGTGTTTTTTTGTGTGCTCGTACTGGGCAGTAGCTAGGTGTCGTGTAGACAGCAAAGGCAAGCCGAGCTACTGGCGTACGAGTAGACAAACCGAGTAGCTGTCTACTGGCCAGGCAGCAGCTCGCACTGTGTAAACGAGCCTTAACTGTGGCCCTGGTACACAAAAAGCTCACACCGTCACCCACAGCAGGAAGGATCACCTGATGATTTCCCATCGAAAAAAATAAGTATATAAACTTCTTTATGATGTAATTGTAACAAGGGAAAATAAGGTATAAGTTTTGAGATGTGAAATGAAGACTGTACATAAAATACATGAATAATGAATAAGTATACGCACGACTTTGGGCCGGAAGGGCGGACGCAGGCGGCGCTGGGCGAGCGCGTCCCAGTCCATGTCCTTGAAGAACACGTGCGCGCGGATGCCGCCCGCGCCGCCCAGCACGCCCAGCCGACGCGCAGGGTTCTTCGTCATGAAACCTGACACAACAAGATGTACTTCAGGTACGAACTTATGCATATGTCAATTTATTTTTTACAGAATTATTTGATCACAAATCGAAATTTCAGTCCAAACGAAATACTTAATAATTATTTTTTTTTTCTTAAAGAATCCAATAGACAAAGAAGTGATTTGGTCGTACTTTAGGTATGGACGTCGTACCTTTGAGTATGGAGACGGCCTCCTTGGACAGCCAGACGGGGTAGAGCACGTCGTCGTGCAGGATGGACTCGAACAGGTCGTCCTCGTTGTCGGCCTCGAAGGGCGGCTGCCCCGCCAGCATCTCGTACAGCAGCACGCCCAGCGCCCACCAGTCCACCGACGGCCCGTACTCCAGCTCCTGCAGGATCTGCGCCACGCAAGTACTAGGGTTAGCTTACAATCAGTGTACGCGCTCGTACTTTCGAGTGGATCGGTACAATTCTCCCAAACGTCGACATCCGCGCGTATGTCCATACCCCTCTCCCACACCAGTCACCGGCTGGTATAGTTTGCCCAATACCGCTGTACCCCGCCTTAGGAAGGCGCGCAACGAGACCCATGAGTACCGGCTGTTGCGATTTATAAGTCCTTTGTCTTTCCCCCACGTCACGTCTTCCTAAGGCGCGGTATAGTGATACTGGTCAAATTATACCTACGCCTGTGTGCGCCTGTGTACCGATTTCTGCGCAGCCACTCGCGCTATGTTCAGTGATATGCTAATGTTTATTTAATTCAAAATACAGTCGTCATAATGTGTACAACACCTACACTATAAAACTTTAATATGACGCTCTACATTCTTTGATTTAATTATTAAAATGCACATAATCACTAAAAACAAAACATAGCTAGACTTACCTCCGGCGCGATGTAGTCAGGCGTCCCGCAGAAAGTGGTGGTCGTGTTGCCCTCTGGAACAAACACGTCATTACTGGCAACACTGAGCACACATGACGTATCATATGACTACACTGTGAGTGTGCGAGCCCTCAGATCTCATAATCTGGTAGTCACAGGGCAGCCCCGCGTGTCCCAGTCACGTGAGCAACCCGGAGTCAGCGGTCCCCCTCCAAGCGCTTTTTTTCGTCATTGGGCAGTTTTATCATTGAATAAATAAATAAAGTCACTATTTGAACACTTCAAGTAATGTTCAGACATCTTAGCTATAATGTTTACCATAGAGCAAGTCTAAACGGACCGAAACTATAATGTTTTTTGTTACAAACGCAACGCCTTTTAGCGCTACGACATGCTATTCCTCACGTATGTTCCAAGAGTGAGTGACAGAGTGTACTGACCGAGTATGCCTTCCTTGCACATGCCGAAGTCGGCGAGCTTGCAGTGTCCGTCGCTGTCCAGCAGGATGTTGTCGAGCTTGAGGTCGCGGTAGATGACGCCGTGCGAGTGCAGGAACTGCAGCGCCAGCGTCACCTCCGCCGCGTAGAACCTGCATCACAATAATCATGTCATAATTATTGTTTGAATTTACTAAATTTTATCCGGGTGCGTGAAGTCGTTTTTAAAAGACGCGGGCGGAAGTTTAATTATCAGTAGGAACATTTTTGATCACTACAGCCCCTTTTAAAAAGATGTTTTGCGCATATTGCTCGCGATAGTATATTGTTTTTGCGTTTGGCTGTTTTAGGCTCAAATTGGTGATTTGACAACTGTGTGACCAATGGGCGACCATCTCACGGCTGGTTAAGGATAAGTTATAGTTAAAGTTAAATAGAGCAAGTTGAGTAGCCGCGTACCTAGCCCGCGGCTCGTCGAACTTGCGGGCTCGCTGGATCTGGAACATGAGGTCGCCGCCGTCGCCTACTGCCACGGGAACACATACCTGGCACGCGGCTCGTCGAACTTGCGGGCTCGCTGGATCTGGAACATGAGGTCGCCGCCGTCGCCTACTGCCACGGGAACACATACCTGGCACGCGGCTCGTCGAACTTGCGGGCTCGCTGGATCTGGAACATGAGGTCGCCGCCGTCGCCTACTGCCACGGGAACACATACCTGGCACGCGGCTCGTCGAACTTGCGGGCTCGCTGGATCTGGAACATGAGGTCGCCGCCGTCGCCTACTGCCACGGGAACACATACCTGGCACGCGGCTCGTCGAACTTGCGGGCTCGCTGGATCTGGAACATGAGGTCGCCGCCGTCGCCTACTGCCACGGGAACACATACCTGGCACGCGGCTCGTCGAACTTGCGGGCTCGCTGGATCTGGAACATGAGGTCGCCGCCGTCGCCTACTGCCACGGGAACACATACCTGGCACGCGGCTCGTCGAACTTGCGGGCTCGCTGGATCTGGAACATGAGGTCGCCGCCGTCGCCTACTGCCACGGGAACACATACCTGGCACGCGGCTCGTCGAACTTGCGGGCTCGCTGGATCTGGAACATGAGGTCGCCGCCGTCGCCTACTGCCACGGGAACACATACCTGGCACGCGGCTCGTCGAACTTGCGGGCTCGCTGGATCTGGAACATGAGGTCGCCGCCGTCGCCTACTGCCACGGGAACACATACCTGGCACGCGGCTCGTCGAACTTGCGGGCTCGCTGGATCTGGAACATGAGGTCGCCGCCGTCGCCTACTGCCACGGGAACACATACCTGGCACGCGGCTCGTCGAACTTGCGGGCTCGCTGGATCTGGAACATGAGGTCGCCGCCGTCGCCTACTGCCACGGGAACACATACCTGGCACGCGGCTCGTCGAACTTGCGGGCTCGCTGGATCTGGAACATGAGGTCGCCGCCGTCGCCTACTGCCACGGGAACACATACCTGGCACGCGGCTCGTCGAACTTGCGGGCTCGCTGGATCTGGAACATGAGGTCGCCGCCGTCGCCTACTGCCACGGGAACACATACCTGGCACGCGGCTCGTCGAACTTGCGGGCTCGCTGGATCTGGAACATGAGGTCGCCGCCGTCGCCTACTGCCACGGGAACACATACCTGGCACGCGGCTCGTCGAACTTGCGGGCTCGCTGGATCTGGAACATGAGGTCGCCGCCGTCGCCTACTGCCACGGGAACACATACCTGGCACGCGGCTCGTCGAACTTGCGGGCTCGCTGGATCTGGAACATGAGGTCGCCGCCGTCGCCTACTGCCACGGGAACACATACCTGGCACGCGGCTCGTCGAACTTGCGGGCTCGCTGGATCTGGAACATGAGGTCGCCGCCGTCGCCTACTGCCACGGGAACACATACCTGGCACGCGGCTCGTCGAACTTGCGGGCTCGCTGGATCTGGAACATGAGGTCGCCGCCGTCGCCTACTGCCACGGGAACACATACCTGGCACGCGGCTCGTCGAACTTGCGGGCTCGCTGGATCT
>NWSH02000329.1:12581207-12591997 GCA_002382865.2 Heliothis virescens | reverse complement strand
CCGCTGCAACACACGCGGTTGCTTACCAACCCTCACACCAACCCTCATCGCCACTTCATCGACAGGTTCTTTGAACCAGAACCACAAATATAGTCCCAGCCGCTTTTGCAACGTTTAACAGCTATGAAATATGCCAAAGAGTCCTTGAAACACAGTGTGGGCGACTGAACATACGCGGATAGTGTTTACAAAATAGGAGTCGAACGCTCTCAACGGATGAGTGTGTATTGATGAATTTATTCAAATATTACCCTCCTTTCTGTGGCAGTCGGGTAAAAAAAGACAAAAACTTTATAAAAATAGTATGATTGAACTGTTAAAACTTTTCGATTACAATAAAGTGTACCTCAAAGAATGTAACATCTTTATGTCCTTGATGACAAGCCAATTTTTTCGGCAAATCAATTTCAATTGTTTCTCAGATTAAAAAACTAATTAAGACAAGGAGCATCGTTTTGATTAGTCTTCACGTAAATACTTTTCTAATGATATATCATACATTACTATTGGTGCTGGTACCAAATCCCATACAACTTGCCCATTGCACTTTTCTTTGAAAGCAGCATGAAGTTGGTTCAAGTTTTGGAAAATACTTTATTTCTATCTATAGCAGCACAGGTAATTTCCAACATCAACTTTGTATCTTTGACCATTTAACAAAATTTATTGAAAATTGTAACCACCTATCATAATACAGTCATGTCATGTCATGTGCCAGTTTCTGAACAACACTCCATTATATTTGCACTGATATTGTTTTACAATCACCTTATTAGCCTTTAATTGTATTAAAGAAAGTGAAAGACAAGTCACAAGTATCTTGTAACTTTAAGTTACCATGCAAGGCTAAATATATAATAATATGGAATTATGATATCAGATTTCTTATTCATCTAATGTTTTTCTTTGTTATTGTTACTTCAATTGAAAATATACATGCTAAGTCAACTCCTGTGAAGTTTTATTTCAATATAGCTTTCTTAATCAGCAGAATTAATTATTGGCCTACAAATTATAAGTCTTCTATAATGTATAAAATAATAAATTAACAGGTCAAAAACTCACCTTGAGAATTCCATTTCAGATCTATCTTGAGATGCAGTTTTCCCTGAGGTTCTAGGTCCACCTGCAAACATTCCATTATATGAAATAACATAATACGAATAACAGAAAACATTTACATAACTGGCAAATATAAAAAAATTCTGTTCCTAAAATCATATCATAACAGGACAAAAGTTTACTATATGTATTTGGAACATTTTGACCTCATTTTTGGCATTGTATCTACAGATTGCCCAAAAGGATAAATGGAAAAATAGTGAACATATTATTTTGGTTTAATGTTAATAAAACTTTTCTATTATGCTAACTATGCTAAAGTGTCCTGTTAGTGTTTTGCAAATCATAGGTATACGTAAAATTTAAAAAACAATGAATATCTATCTTGATTCCTGTTCTTATGTGCAGAAATATGAGGAAATTTAATTCCTCATACATAAGATCAACATTGTCATCATTGACATAGCTCACACAATATGAGTGAATCATATCACATCTCAGAAACAAGTCAAGAATAGCTAGTTTGATCATGCAGTTACCCACACAATTACATAAATACCAGCACTATGACCCTCACAAACCAGGAAACTCAATCAACATTACTGATTCACTGATCAACAATCTCCAGACAGACAAACAAGCATGAAAATACACCTCTTCCTGCAACTGTACATATTTGGGGTCTGGACATGAAAACCTTCTCTTAAAGTTATTCATCTCGGCACACTGAGACTCAGGAGTAAGCCGCACATACTAAACGTGTGCAGTTACTAAAATGGCTTATCAAACAAAACAAATATAAATATTATGTCAATTGTTGATAACATGCTTGGAAGACAAATATGGTACTTTATATCTTATCTGTGGATTACACTAGATAAACACCACTGATCTAAAGATCTTGCTAATCAGTCTTGCGGTGAATTTTTATCAAACTGGTAGTTTGGTGTTTCTATGTCACCAGTTTTATTACTGCCACATAATTCTAGTTTTAAACATTCCTCAAGTGTTGGAAGAGTGACAAAATAAATGTTTGTATTCTTACATCTCAATTCCAAATACAATATTGAAAAAGTTTTATAGTCAGCCAGCTGACTGGCTGAAGTGTCAGGAAATAGTTCCAGTTGAAGGAGGTGGACTGCATAAGTACACAGTGATCAGGTAACAACCAGCACTCACCCAAAAGTCTGTGGCATCCTTGTCCCGGTGCATAAGATCTTCGAAAGGAATTGTGCAGTTGGCGACAAAGTCATCTGGAGGTATTGCAGCATCGTGGAACACTGTGATCCCCAAACTATGACAAACCATACAATCATCAACTGTTACATATAGATAATGTGTTATTGTTTTATACAAGTATANGAATTGTGCAGTTGGCGACAAAGTCATCTGGAGGTATTGCAGCATCGTGGAACACTGTGATCCCCAAACTATGACAAACCATATAATCATCAACTGTTACATATAGATAATGTGTTATTGTTTTATACTGGTATATGGGGTTTGATTCCCATATGAGTCATAACATGATGTCATTGTCAGAAGTTACACATTCCAATAAGAATTATTTTGGTCATGTTTGATAAATTCAGCTGTTCACAGTTTAAACTTAACAAATTGCCTTCTATGTACTGAAAATAATACAATTTATAGTGACACCACATCACACAAGTAAATTAAACAATAAAATATTGTTTAATTTAGATTTCTTAAAACATAACTTGACCCAATTGATATTCCACAATCAAATAGGAATAACATGTCAAACAAATAATCAATGGGATGTTATCATACCTGCCAACATTATGGACTTCGTGAATGAAGGTCTCATTCCACACAGGGTCGAATGTCTTGGGCTTGGTGCTTGAACGGTCTAGATGGTGCTCGTCGGCGTCTATCGATACGTACGGATCTATCGGCTGGTCGTCTGCAACCATACCCCGTATTTACATATTAACACCAACACCCATCTCGGTAAACACGCTACACCTACTTTATACATCAAATTACATCTAAATCATACTTCTATATCAAAAATCTCTGCACAATCATCCGCAATGATATATTGGGGAGGCACCCGAGTCGTTAGATGAGGCTCACCTGGCTTCCCGAAGGTCATGTTATGCCGTTTCTGAAAGTCGGTCGGCCTAAGACCCGTCGCCTCGCAAACCCGTACTCGCACCGTGCCACTGAACATGGTGCTGCCGGCCAACGAGCAGTATCACCGAGACCGCACCGCCACACGATCACTTCCACACTATAAACCCACTTAAAATCATTGAAGGTGCTTCATAATAGAAACAGAAATTAAATAAAAATCTTGACAGCGACAAAATCGGCCATGGATGGATATTTTACTCTATGGTTACTAATGGATTCCAATTTCGATTTCCTGAAGAATGTTATGGGATTTGGCTATGGTATCTACAGATAAAACAAGAGGATAACACTCCCATTCTACCAGTTTATATCATGTTTATATCAGTATAATTATTAAAAAAAACGTCTTATCAGTGTTTAGAACTACGGTTTAGAACAGCTTCGAAAAACTTTTAAAAGAACTTTAGAGTATTATTTTATAAATAAATGTGAATTTCAATAAAAACTAATCTNGAAGGTCTCATTCCACACAGGGTCGAATGTCTTGGGCTTGGTGCTTGAACGGTCTAGATGGTGCTCGTCGGCGTCTATCGATACGTACGGATCTATCGGCTGGTCGTCTGCAACCATACCCCGTATTTACATATTAACACCAACACCCATCTCGGTAAACACGCTACACCTACTTTATACATCAAATTACATCTAAATCATACTTCTATATCAAAAATCTCTGCACAATCATCCGCAATGATATATTGGGGAGGCACCCGAGTCGTTAGATGAGGCTCACCTGGCTTCCCGAAGGTCATGTTATGCCGTTTCTGAAAGTCGGTCGGCCTAAGACCCGTCGCCTCGCAAACCCGTACTCGCACCGTGCCACTGAACATGGTGCTGCCGGCCAACGAGCAGTATCACCGAGACCGCACCGCCACACGATCACTTCCACACTATAAACCCACTTAAAATCATTGAAGGTGCTTCATAATAGAAACAGAAATTAAATAAAAATCTTGACAGCGACAAAATCGGCCATGGATGGATATTTTACTCTATGGTTACTAATGGATTCCAATTTCGATTTCCTGAAGAATGTTATGGGATTTGGCTATGGTATCTACAGATAAAACAAGAGGATAACACTCCCATTCTACCAGTTTATATCAGTATAATTATTAAAAAAAACGTATTATCAGTGTTTAGAACTACGGTTTAGAACAGCTTCGAAAAACTTTTAAAAGAACTTTAGAGTATTATTTTATAAATAAATGTGAATATCTATAATTATTTCTTTCCAAGCTAGGAAAAAGTATCTTAAAATAAAGTAAAAACTGAAATCCTCTTTAAATTCAGAGGTTTGATAATAGCATGATTTTTCAGGATTTTTCTATTATTTTGTGAAATTAATATATTGACATGAAATTATGTTATCTACGCATCACGAATAAAAAATAAATAAATGTCAACTTGTCAAGAAGGCGAGTGAATTGTTGTCGAGTATTGTTGATGATTTATTATGAAAAAATAAATAATTGCTGTAAATTATAATCAAACACAATGGGGTTCTTGACAATATTGAAGAAATTAAGGCAGAAAGAGAAGGAGATGAGAATACTTATGTTGTATCCTTTTGAAAACAGATATCATTTTAACCTCATTGTTCCATTTTCATTCTTTGATTTCCTTAGCATATTTCTTCAGAGGTTTAGATAACGCCGGGAAGACAACGATATTGAAGCGTTTTAACGGTGAGCCCATCGACACCATATCTCCGACGCTGGGGTTCAACATCAAGACATTAGAACATCGAGGGTATAAACTCAACATTTGGGATGTCGGAGGACAAAAATCTTTGAGGTGGGCTTGTAACTTTCTATATTCTCTTGTTAGACTTGTTATTTCCATTACTTTTGCCTACAGAAGAAAATCTAGAATATTTGTAAACATTTCGGAACACCAGCTGATTGTCATTGTCTTAAAAATATTACCATCTGGTTTTGGATTCCCTTTTGACTGGGAATTGAATGACTCTAAGCCAATATGAGTATAATACTGTAAAGCAATATCCTATGATTTGTATGACCACTTTCTTGGTTTTAACTCATAAGCATCTAAAAACTCTGGACAACTTTTATGGTGCTGAAATTTGTGACTAATTTAAATGCACCTACTTAAAAGGTCTAATAAGTTTATGTTTACAGTGCACCTAGTAGACTGCTTCTCTATTCATCCTTTTTACTGTTGATTCTTTACCATGTTTCAGGTCATACTGGAAGAACTACTTTGAGAGCACAGATGGTGTGGCATGGGTAGTAGACAGCGCCGATGCGCGGCGCCTGTGGGACTGCGCTCGGGAGCTACACTCCTTACTGCGGGAAGAGAGGCTGGCTGGGGCCACCCTCCTGGTGCTAGCTAACAAATCTGACCTCCCTGGAGCACTCACATCTCAGGAAATTAGAGAGGTAATACATATTTGTACACAATACTATCTTCCACCAGCAGTTTCACCTGCTTCTACAGGAAACTACATGCCTTACTTGAACAGAACTTACCAGTGATAATAGTGCCAAGTTTCATCAAGTTCTGTCTAGTAATTTTTGTGTGATAGGTGATAGGATAACAAACATACATACATCCTCACAAACTAGCATTTGTAATATTAGAAGAATAGATAGAAGCCCTAGGTAATTAAAAAGAATGAAGAATTAAACAAGACTCTGTGCACACTTACTTTCAACTCGTATGCATGTAGCTTTTAACCCACAAACCAAATTCTAATGTTAAAATTAAAAGAAATACCTCCTCAGAAATTCAAGTTGAATATGCATAGAACTTCTTCTTTTAAAGTTGGCTAAACAATGTTTTTAATGCAATTTACTAAATCCTTCATCAGGCATTAGACCTAGACAGCATTAAGACGCACCACTGGCGCATCGTCCGCTGTTCCGCCGTGACTGGTGAGAACCTTCTAGAAGGTATGGACTGGATGCTCGACGACATCGCCTCCAGGATCTTCACGCTCGACTACTAGTCGAGCGTGAAGATCCTATACTATATAATAGATTAACTATACTATTTATATTGAAAGAAAACAAAAATAAAAAGGGNCCGATGCGCGGCGCCTGTGGGACTGCGCTCGGGAGCTACACTCCTTACTGCGGGAAGAGAGGCTAGCTGGAGCCACCCTCCTGGTGCTAGCCAACAAATCTGACCTCCCTGGAGCACTTACATCTCAGGAAATTAGAGAGGTAATACATATGTACACAATACTATCTTCCACCAGCAGTTTCACCTGGTTCGTGAAGAAACTCCTACCCTTACCTGGATAAAGTGTACCAGTGGTAATACTGCCAAGTTTCATCAAATTCTGTCTAGTAGTTTTTGCATGATAGGATAACAAAAATACATACAACCTCACAAACTAGCATTTATAATATTAGTAGAATAGATAGAAACCCAAATTTAAAAAAAAAAAACAAGAATTAAACAAGACTGCATACTTAACTTACTTTTTGATCTGCACTTTTTGAAGGTCAAGTTTACAAAAGACAGCCCCAAAAACGCCCGCCCTTCACCACTTCTTATGTGTTTTGGCTGGGAAGAAGAAATGGTGGAACAAACTCCCCAGCAACACAATATCTTCTTAAACTGAACTTCTCCTTTTAAAGTTGGCTAAACAATGTTTTTAATGCCATTTACTAACTCCTTACATCAGGCATTAGACCTGGACAGCATCAAGACGCACCACTGGCGTATCGTGCGCTGCTCTGCCGTGACCGGTGAGAACCTTCTGGAAGGTATGGACTGGATGCTCGACGACATCGCCTCCAGGATTTTCACGCTCGACTAGTATTAACTATGCTATTTATATTGAAAGAAAATAAAAAGGTGCATAAAAGAATATAGCATGCTTCTTTTGATAGAAGTTAACTAATAGCTATATCTCCTGCTGATGAAGTCACTTATGGCAGACATGTCAAATAAAGACCTGAATTTATGCAAATTGCATCTTTAAAAAGAAATGATGTAATAATAATTGCTCCTTCATTAAGAAATTCTTAACTTGCTAATTANTTTTTGCATGATAGGATAACAAAAATACATACAACCTCACAAACTAGCATTTATAATATTAGTAGAATAGATAGAAACCCAAATTTAAAAAAAAAAAACAAGAATTAAACAAGACTGCATACTTAACTTACTTTTTGATCTGCACTTTTTGAAGGTCAAGTTTACAAAAGACAGCCCCAAAAACGCCCGCCCTTCACCACTTCTTATGTGTTTTGGCTGGGAAGAAGAAATGGTGGAACAAACTCCCCAGCAACACAATATCTTCTTAAACTGAACTTCTCCTTTTAAAGTTGGCTAAACAATGTTTTTAATGCCATTTACTAACTCCTTACATCAGGCATTAGACCTGGACAGCATCAAGACGCACCACTGGCGTATCGTGCGCTGCTCTGCCGTGACCGGTGAGAACCTTCTGGAAGGTATGGACTGGATGCTCGACGACATCGCCTCCAGGATTTTCACGCTCGACTAGTATTAACTATGCTATTTATATTGAAAGAAAATAAAAAGGTGCATAAAAGAATATAGCATGCTTCTTTTGATAGAAGTTAACTAATAGCTATATCTCCTGCTGATGAAGTCACTTATGGCAGACATGTCAAATAAAGACCTGAATTTATGCAAATTGCATCTTTAAAAAGAAATGATGTAATAATAATTGCTCCTTCATTAAGAAATTCTTAACTTGCTAATTATTTTAATATTTAATCTACCTAATCTAGAATTATTCTATTCTTTTCTAGACTAATAAATTAGACTGATTATAAAAATATTTGTAATGTTCAAGCATCTCAATATTTTTGTATTTTAAGCTCTAATTATGTATTTGCTTGCTAAGATTATATAGAAAATACCTAAAAGTATGTATTTCATTCCAAACTGCACTCGCTTCGTAATCTAAAGCAAATAAAACTGTGATGTTTTTGTAAATTATTAAGTTTATAATTACCTATAAACTTTTTTAACAAACACATTGTTTTATTTCATGCCTTTACTTGTTTTTTCTGGAACAGTAAAATATCATTTGTATCACTATAAGTACACACCATACGTCCTAGGAGAAACAAAAAGCTGACGCCAATTAAAATGATGCTGCAGATGTCAATCATCATTAGATTTTCATTTATTTTTTTGCACTCTATCCAATACAGACAAAGACGCTGTGGTCACAGAGTAGTATTTACCCCACTGCGTAAATATTATTTCGGACTTTTTTACGGTAACCTATTGTAATCGCCCAGAACGTATGGTGAGTTGTAAGGCGACGCATTGACTTGTAGAACCGCATTATATAGTTCAGCAAAATAAGGTATTTCTCATTTTGTTTATTAATTTATTTTCGGGGGTACTAAAGTGTCAAGTCAACGCGCCCATGCAGGTCACTATGTTTCAAGTTATACAGAAGGACACATGGACGGTCACTCATATAATTCTCTAGTTATGGAACAAGTTACAGCTTTGGTGTTTCAGGTTTGTCACATAATGTAGGTATATCGCAATTATTATTCAATACCAATGTTAACCTACCTAATTTTTAAGATCCATACAATACTAAAATATCATAATCTTAACACAATAAACACACATTCTAATGTTATTTTAGCAGCGTTTTTGATCAATTTAAACATAACTATGTTACTCAATTGACTATTACTCACTATTGAACTCTAAAGATGTTAGAACCTACAAATGGTTCTATTGGTAGTTGAATAACAGATGTAACATGTTCAATTACAGTTTTTTGTTTACCATTACCAAAATCCCTTACTAAGAGATGTGCACACCAATTATCATGAGGTTTCACAAGACGTACAGTAAGCAGGTCCACACAAGCTGTGTGCTGCAGCCCGGTATAACTTGAGACATTAGCGCGAGGCGCGGGAGAGTCCCGTTAGGAATGGTTTTGTGTGTCGACGGATGCTTGCGTGTCGTTGAGGGTCGTTTCCAGTGATAGCTGGCTGCTGTCATTTGCTACTTCTGTGTCCATTGTTGTATTCTGTTCTGTGCTACTTTCTGTTTTGATTTCTTCTGTTTCTGAAATTAGAAAAATAATTTCTATAAGTACTATGTATTATACTACGTTAAAAGAAGAAGAATACAAAACAACAAACAATCATATCAATTTTTTGTGTAACTTGTAATAGTTGCCTTACCCAGCTGTTGTGGAGGCTCTGGCAGTTCCTCCTTCATCTCCTCGTCATGTCTGTCATCACCATCACTATCCTCCTTCTCATCAACATCGGCTGCGAACTTGTCTCGCTTCTTCTTTTCATCCTTATTTGCCATATCAACATCCTTCTGGTCCCCTGCATCATGATTGTCTGGGTCATTCTCCTTGGTGCCAGGTCCTCGAGGCCGGAGACACCGCTGCTCTATCCGTTGCAGTTCTTCCTGGAGTTCTTGACGCTTCTTTACCATGCATTCTGTGAAGAGCAGAGTGTCTGGTGAATACTTAAAAAATAATGAGTTCCAGGGCAGATTCATTCTCATTCACATATACTGTAAACATTATTGATATGATATTGCCATAATAAGGAATGTAAGCATTTAGTACCAGAAGGCCGATATTGTATTGTAATGAAAAATAAAGCCTCAGTTTACTGATTCTATGAAGATGGGGCTTGAAAGTTCTGTACACACTCATAGATAGTTACAAATTTGTAAATCCTACCTCTTGCTGAAAGAAAAAAATCTAATATTCTAAATCAAATTACATTTTTAACTACTCACTGCGATACAATGGACCATATTTTGCTGGAAATTGTAAATTCATATGAGTTGTATACCAAACACAAGTCTTACAAAGAATAACCTTTAACTTATTGGTGATGTTAGGTATCTCTACTTGTACCATTAGTCTGTACTATCTAAACATGGCATTAATACTTACTCTCATGATACTTTCTACTTGATTCTAGTTTCTCATTAGCCTTATCTGACATCTTCTTGGGCAGCCAGTATACATGAGGCTTAGACTTAGTCAGGATGAAGTTAGCAAGGCTCTTCTGTGACGCCTCCCACTTCTCAAACTCCTGAACTCTTGCCATTTTGGCTTCTAATGCTTTGATTGTGGCTTTTTTGTGTTCCCTTTCAGCGAATAAAGTCTTTCTTTCTTTCTGTTCTCTTTCCTTCTCTAATCTGGCTTGTTCCTCTATCTTGCGTTCCACTTGTGCTTTTTTATCTTCCTGTAAAATACAAAACAATGTGTATACAAGGACTGCACAAAATCAACTGAATATCTGAGCAAGCTGTTTCAATATTAACCTTAGTTTGTAGTACAATTTCTTCCTGTTTGAATTTCTGTAATGTCCCAAGAAGTGATCCAAATATGCGTCTGTTGCGAGTTCTAGCCTGCTCGTCGTCACCCTGGGCCCGTAACACTGCAGCCCTGGTGGGGAGCTCTCTGCACACGGCTGAAGGAACCCGGGCCCTCTTGGCTCCAGGCCCGTCGTCTTCTCCATCACTGTCATGTACACGGGCTGATAATCTGAAAATTCAGGAAGAATTCTTTTAGATCTCACAACATACTTTTGTTGATAACCAGTTTACTTAGA
>NWSH02000329.1:12543523-12556009 GCA_002382865.2 Heliothis virescens | reverse complement strand
ATACTGCGCAAGCGCACGCTAACGGTAATAATGTCGTGCGGGGGTTTTAGTGCAGGGGGTGTTGCGGCTACCAACAGAGGGGCTATAGAGAGGATAGGGACTATCGAAGCTTGACCTTTTGTGGTTTTAGGAAAATTGGTAATTCGTTTTATAGTTTGTCACATTGAAAAATTAAAGTTGTTACTGATTACTAAATAATAACCAACAACATTGTTTTCTTTACTAAAGTGAAAAAATAATTTGATCAAGACATGCTTACCTAGTTCACTACACTAAACTGCACACCGTCTATACACATTTGAAAATTATTATTTAAAGTTCAAGATCTATCTTGTATCCTCGCAGTAACCGCCCTAGCCACACTACAAAGAAGTGACTATCTCAACGAACTGCTATAGGTACTCACCACGAAGCTCAGCAGTGTCACCCTTCACCGCGTCACTCCTCCTCATTACAATCATGTCCTCACACAACAGACAGCTTTCAGCCTCACTGTTTGATGCAGACAAGCAAACAACTAGATCCAGAAGTATAACTTGTGAAAATTCTTGAAAATCTCTTACTTACCAGACTTCTCGAACTTTTTAGAACCCTCATAGTTATTTCTCTAGTCTAAGATAGAATTACGTTTAAATGAATTCGATAATATTCGCTGATGTTAAGCAACGCTTGACGCGATCGGTCCGTGGATGGGTGACCATCTTGTCACAACGAGTTCTTCCGTGTTTCGGAAGGCACGATAAATTGGTTCAGCCTGTCATTTGAACATCTTTCAGAGCCAGTAAGTCTGACAACCAGTCTTACCGATGGGTATCGGGTTTGCAAGTAACTGGGTTGAGGAGATCAGACAGGCAGTCGCTCCATGTGGCACACTGGTACTCAGCTGCGTGCTGTTAGACTGGAAGCAAACCCCAATATAGTTGGGAAAGGGCTAGGCAGATTGTTGGTAATTGAACGCAACCCTCATTTAGTTCATGTAGCTGNTAACTGGGTTGTGGAGGTCAGACAGGCAGTCGCTCCATGTATAACACTGGTTCTCAGCTGCATCCGGTTAGACTGAAAGCCGACCACATCATAGTTGGGAAAAGACTAGGCAGATGAGGATAGTTACGGAGGCCCAGAAATGTTGTCGGTAACCGATGGGTGAAAGAAGTTTGAAAACCAGCCAGTGCCTTTCTCTAAATAAATATTAAAAATCTTTTGATCTCTTACTTCTCCCCATAATAAACCAGTTCTCTCTTGTATAACACTTCTGTCGGCTACTCCTCAGTGGCTGGTAACCACATAAAAGCCAGGTGTTCTATGAATAGCGGGCAGTGGTCGCGGTCGGCGGCGCGCGACCACGCTGATTAAAACAATCCTGCGCGTGCGCCGCCGTGTCTGCCTGACAGGCTATTTATACAGGCAGGTAGGCGGATGTTGTCACAGTGCTGTCATTGTTGTGTATTCTTGACTAAACTGTTGAAGATCCATAAAACCATGGCCTTAGCAACGCATTACTTCAACCAGCATAAGCAAACCTGCTTTGGAGCCTCGTAGCCTACAATAACACGTAGTTGCGTTTTACGTGGACGACCGAAGATCCATAATGGTGTCGATATTTGTAGAGGTCATTACTTAATAGGTTTTGTACTGACCTCATCTCCATCATGCCCACTTGTTGAGATTAATGCAGACCATGTTAGACCTCTACAAAGATCGAATGCATATTTGTCAAATCGATCGCTCCATTTTCATAATCATACCGCAGCGTGCCTATTGCCTATTGAAATACACAGATTAATAAATTAGGTAATCTCAAACCACTTCCAAGCACAGAATCGATTCTTCCAGACGTTATAATACAATTTGCAGCAGACCACAAGCAGTTATTACCACTGCTGGCAGATTAGCATGACAATCAAATAAATATGTCTAAAAGATCATAAAAATAAATAAAACATTTCGATACAAATTGATTTAATATCGACATGCGCATATTGTTGCCCTTCACTTCACTCGGATATCACATCTCGTAGGTTACGGCTATGTCGTAGGAAACAAAAGAAACCAGTCATTGGGTCGTATACCTAGTTGTTTTACAGGACAATGGTGACAATGGTTATCATGTCCTTAAAAGCCCAGATTAAATGAAGCTGTGGTATAAAAATGTTGAAGTTCAGAAATGTCTGTCAGGAAAATCCAAGTGTACTTGCGCTATAGAAATTTTAGCATGTTGTAGGTATAACCCGAATTTGCATTTTCCTGCTACATTATATTAATATAACAGTTGTAACTGAATGTTTGTGTGTTATTCAACATAGTTGTATTATTTCTTAATACCTTGTGAATAAACTATGAAAAGAATCTCTTTTTCACTGGGACGTTTTAACTGGGAATCGAGCTGGTTTTCTCCTCCAGAGCAAGAAGCAGTTAAGATTTACGTCTTGGTATGTAGTTTCCTGACAATCCTGAATGTTTGATCACCAGGTTGATCCCGTTAATCACTCAGCCGACAGGTAGCCCGATGATCGAAACTTTGATCCAATAAGTTTTTAGTTGCTATAATACCGACCAAATACTTGATAGTTTTAATGAGCGTATGAATGTGGATATGAATGGTAGTCATATCCACATTGATTTATGAGCTCGAATCACGGGCACTCTAACGAATTGTCACTCGGCCACGAGCCAAACCACCGACAAACCCAGTATAAATTCAAACTATAAAAATGCAGAAACATAAAAAGCGTAAAGCTATGAAGTGGCATGTTTTATATTCTGTGATAAAGAGTAATAATTTAAAGGCGAGAGCGATATCTTCACGGGCTGATATCAAAATCTGTTACGTTCCGCACCACCTTTGCTAATCTGAACTAAACATTTAATTTTCGTGAAAAATGCAGCTTTAACGACAGCTATAAATATGAGCTATAGAAAAGATAAAAGCTGAACAATGCTGCGTGGGGATTATAAATGGTGGTTGCCTCGGCCCTGAGACAATCGGGTATTATCCACGCCGCCTGACCGAGAACAATGCGCTTTATACGTTATTTATTAAGGTTGTAACGTGCGCGGCCGCAGCCACCGAAACTCTTGTAATATTCTACGATATAATTTCATACAAACGAGCTTGTTATTGATATTTTATTTGAGCTATATATTATTTACTTATAGAAATTATTCTGTGGAATTCGTGACCCTGATAACGTTTCATGGTGTCATTTTTTAATTATTTTTTTATTAATTTAAAGGCGAACACTATGCACCTACATGTAGTTTATTCATAAAGCTTATTTATTGAATATACCTTCTTCTTTTCCAATTCCTGTGATGGTGACGTTACTACACTCACTATCCTCCTATTTTCCACTCTTGTCGTAATGTTATCTCAATTGGAAAGCATTACCGTTAGTGTAAAAGTAATTTTGTGTTCACCTGTACCAGGTGCGAGGTCCACAGATTACGTAAAGTGTACAATGGGTGCCCCACTCGGGGAGCAATGCCTGTGGTTAGTTCTCCATAGGTTAGTGTTTCTATAGGGAGGAAGTATCCTGAGGTGGTCGTGTTTCTTTCGTCAACATTCCTTAAACGTCAAACAATTAAGGAATATTTCGTAACTAAGGTACCTAAATACAGTTAAAACGAAATCTAGGGATTCCGGACTATTTGAAATTTCATAAGAGCTTATGGAGGACTCTTTAAAGCTAAAATAATAACTTTGCTTTAAAAAGCTGCTGAAGCATGAATCCAATGCCAGTTTATGTAAAATACTTACCTACTGAAACACTTCATAACAGGTAAGTTCATACATTTGCGCAGTCAGTCGAACTAAATTGTCAATTTCCTAAAACATGGTAAAGTGAAGGCATTAGTCCGTTGTTTTTAAGTGAAGCAAATCTGTACAGAGAACTGTAAATTGAAGCGATTGGTGCGTTATCACGTGATTATGTAATCGTGTTCGTTCACGCCAGTTTGTGCACTCGATATTTCTACCTAGTAGCTTGTAATAGATTAAAACTGTTCAATATGAGTTGCTTATGTTACAGAAACTAAATAAATCATGGGCTATGAAACCATTTACTAGTTTCTGTAATTTATCGAGATATATCTATTTATGAAAACGTGATGATTTGCTTTTTATCAAAGATTGAGCACTACTAAGGCTCTTTTGATTTTCTTAAACACTTATTAGCTTTCAGATTACGTAAACGGCATAATAGGTCATTTAAATTGAACGAATTACCATTTTGGAGAAATATTGTTAGGTGTCAGTCCTTCTTGCGCTCGACCTCCACCGACTAGGCTGGCGAGATGAAGCTATGACGTGGGAGAAGGATGACAGATGTTGGAGTTGTCAGGAGGATTTACGTTGTAATTATTATTTTTAAATGGGCTTTCCTATATCATTTGTAAGAAATAAACCTAATTGTACTAATCAAATTGCCACTTACCTATGCACAATGCCCCTGCCCCTAAAAAAATAGAATTTATAATAATTTGGTATAGGTAAGGACAAAAATATTCTGGCGCATCCTACGTATCCCAATAGATTGCGATGACTCCAGCTCGTGAACCTACTCGGCATCAGATGAATCAGAACAAAGCCAACAGTTCTGTCCGTCGGCGCGTCTGTGCGCGCGCGCCGCATCATTTGCGTCCGCCAATTTGCTCCCATCCGCTGCGCCCGCGCATACAGCGGCGAATCAAAGCAACCTACCGTTTTTACACAAATAAGCGACATATTTGGGGTAATTAACAGACATCGGCGGCGTCTCACAAGCTTTTTGTGACGTCATCGCACATNAGATGAATCAGAACAAAGCCAACAGTTCTGTCCGTCGGCGCGTCTGTGCGCGCGCGCCGCATCATTTGCGTCCGCCAATTTGCTCCCATCCGCTGCGCCCGCGCATACAGCGGCGAATCAAAGCAACCTACCGTTTTTACACAAATAAGCGACATATTTGGGGTAATTAACAGACAACGGCGGCGTCTCACAAGCTTTTTGTGACGTCATCACACACCATCTGATGAATTAGATTTCTGCCATGTGTTTCCGACTTGCGCGAGTTTTACGAGTATTTCAAGAATTTTTCAGTTTTAATTGGCTTTTGAGCGACGTTTTTCTAAAATAATTAGCTTCTCACTGACAAAACATAGTTTTGGCAGCGTCTTCTGTAGTGTTTTTGAAAAGATTCGGCTAGGGTTGTTTTCGAAAATTATATAATCTTCTGCAATGTTTTAAAATAATTAATTCTTATACTTAGGTACCTATATAATGACTATTATTAATAAGACAGTTATGTATGTTGTACATATAAGTATGTACTTTTCATAGCATATGTTTTATGCATAAATTACACCTGACTACTTATGGGCTTATGGCCTAAGTATGGCACAAATCAGCTGATGTACCTACAGGCAGTAACTACACTACATACGTGTGTTTAGGTGCATTATGTACCTAAGTTAGGATTCAGGCAATGTACAAACCGTCACTTATAGACTGTTTCCTGACAAGGTGTCAGGAGAATTTTCGTAGGATTTTATTCAGACGGTTCGACAAAATTGGCGACGTGTAACTAACATAATTTATTCTGTTTCAGCATTACATCAAAGTCATCATCTCTCTGTGTGAGTACCTATCTAAATCATTTGCCTGTCTGGCAAGCATTTAAATTTTCAGCAACACATACCCAACAATTAATTAAGTTCTTATCAGATGGGAGTGAGGCGAGCGCGCGACCGATAGCTCCGCGCTGCGCTGACTTCAACTGATTAATTGTGAACCTACGGGTTTCATAACGGCTCTACTTCAGCCTAATTAATATAAAATACACAAACAACATCAACAATAATTCATTACATGTGTCGAGTGTTTGCGTGTATCGGCGTATCAGTTCCTCGTATCATTGTCAGTCACAGAACATTAGTTAGCAACACGAATTAACGAACATANTAATTAAGTTCTTATCAGATGGGAGTGAGGCGAGCGCGCGACCGATAGCTCCGCGCTGCGCTGAGCTCAACTGATTAATTGTGAACTTACGGGTTTCATAACGGCTCTACTTCAGCCTAATTAATATAAAATACACAAACAACATCAACAATAATTGTTACATGTGTCGAGTGTTTGCATGTATCGGCGTATCAGTTCCTCGTATCATTGTCAGTCACAGAACATTAGTTAGCAACACGAATTAACGAACATAAAAATATCAATTACAAAGAGCGTACATAGTACATAGAGCCGTGTCGAGCAGCGCATACATAACGGCGCGGGCGCTCCCACCAGCGCAGCCAGCCTACTCGAGCGGCACGCATTTTCCTCGGCTCTCGTCTCGCTCGCTGCCCGAGCGCATCCGACCGAACGGGAAAACAGACATATTTCTATACAACCTCTCGACCAAATCTCAACGTTACCTCCAACAGATAAGGTTGAATTTCGGCCATTACAAAGTAAAGATGCATCAACACGCTTCAAATAGAACGCNCATACCCAACAATTAATTAAGTTCTTATCAGATGGGAGTGAGGCGAGCGCGCGACCGATAGCTCCGCGCTGCGCTGAGCTCAACTGATTAATTGTGAACTTACGGGTTTCATAACGGCTCTACTTCAGCCTAATTAATATAAAATACACAAACAACATCAACAATAATTGTTACATGTGTCGAGTGTTTGCATGTATCGGCGTATCAGTTCCTCGTATCATTGTCAGTCACAGAACATTAGTTAGCAACACGAATTAACGAACATAAAAATATCAATTACAAAGAGCGTACATAGTACATAGAGCCGTGTCGAGCAGCGCATACATAACGGCGCGGGCGCTCCCACCAGCGCAGCCAGCCTACTCGAGCGGCACGCATTTTCCTCGGCTCTCGTCTCGCTCGCTGCCCGAGCGCATCCGACCGAACGGGAAAACAGACATATTTCTACACAACCTCTCGACCAAATCTCAACGTTAGCTCCAACAGATAAGGTTGAATTTCGGCCACTACAAAGTAAAGATGCATCAACACGCTTCAAATAGAACAGGACATGGAAAAAGGAAAGCGTTCGAAATGAAGCGCGGCGATTGGCCGGTGCGGGCCAATGGCGGCGGGGGGCGGGACGGGCGGCGGCTGCCGGCGCGGCGGCGGCGCGCGCGCACATGTGGCGGCGAAGCGTCGCGCGACGAACGTGAGTGCCGCGGTGTCCATGTGAAGTGAAGTGACAACTGACATGATGCTGGGTGGCATGGACGGCAAGGAGTACGGGGCGCTGCACGCCGCAGCCGCAGCCGCTGGATATGCTATGGAAACCGGCGAGTCCACATCCTCACTATTCATTTTAATTTCAATTATATCAGTTTTATTTTCTTCAGCGCAAATGATATTTCCTATTCAGCTTTCAAAAATTTTAAAGAAAAATAAGTCGTTCGTCTAGGAACATTTTTGGCAAAATACTGAATTATGCCGTGTAGCGTAGCATGCCCGTAATCCTGCTAGGCCTCCTTTGGCCACAAATATCTAGCGATGAAAAAATTGCATTAAAGTTAATTTAAATAAATTTTTGAAAAATATTTAAACTGGAGATGGTTAACTCCAGAGGGTTTGAGCGAACAGCTCCAATAAATGTAGTCTTCTTCTTGTTGCTGAATGATTGTTCTGAACTTAAATTGTTACCTGTAGAACCAAAGTCAACAACAAAGATAGGTTTATCTACTCTGTAGCTTAGCTAATTACTTTTTCTGATGATGATGACAAGTAACCGACATGCGACAAGCGACAGCGACGGCCCTCGGTTTCAAAAACCATCAAAATCTCTTTATTTTCGCTAATCTAATCAGCCTTGCTCACCGAGGCAGGGGTGTGCCTCTACCAACTCGTAACTCCAACAACTGCCCTTATGGACGGAAAAACCAGGTTGAGCTAACCGTGATGATGCAATCCGTTTCAATCCAACAATGTTCCTAACCAAGTGAGACTTTTTGTGTTACGTAGAGCACAAAATTGTCAGTGCCAGGAGAGGGATCCCAGATCGAAACGGATTGAGGTCTCCTCAGGTTTTAGAGTCAGGGAAGCAGTAAAATGACTACAATATTTATCTCTTAGACATCTGGCTGGAAAGCTAACTGATCCCCTTGTTAACACCCAGGTTTTGACTATAATGTTGATGAAAAATAAATTGGTTTTCAAGAAAGAAAAACACGTTTTAAGTCGTAAGTGGTGGTTGTCATTTACCGGACAAGTAATACTCGGTACCGACGGCTTGTTATAAGCGGTTCTACTAATGTGCCGACTTCGTAAAACAAAAAGCGAACAAGTAATTAAATTGAAACAATATTCGTCAAACAAACCTGAAACATTCGTTCTGAAATATGTAGTTAGTTACAAGTAATGNGCGACAGCGACGGCCCTCGGTTTCAAAAACCATCAAAATCTCTTTATTTTCGCTAATCTAATCAGCCTTGCTCACCGAGGCAGGGGTGTGCCTCTACCAACTCGTAACTCCAACAACTGCCCTTATGGATGGAAAAACCAGGTTGAGCTAACCGTGATGATGCAATCCGTTTCAATCTAACAATGTTCCTAACCAAGTGAGACTTTTCGTGTTACGTAGAGCACAAAATTAAAAGGAGAGGGATCCCAGATCGAAACGGAGTGAGGTCTCCTCAGATTTTAGAGTCAGGGAAGCAGTAAAATGACTCCAATATTTATCTCTTAGACATCTGGCTGAAAAGCTAACTGATCCCCTTGTTAACACCCAGGTTTTGACTATAATGTTGATGAAAAATAAATTGGTTTTCAAGAAAGAAAAACACATTTTAAGTCGTAAGTGGTGGTTGTCATTTACCGGACAAGTAATACTCAGTACCGACGGCTTGTTATAAGCGGTTCTACTAATGTGCCGACTTCGTAAAACAAAAAGCGAACAAGTAATTAAATTGAAACAATATTCGTCAAACAAACCTGAAACATTCGTTCTGAAATATGTAGTTAGTTACAAGTTATGTGAATACTTTAATGAAGAAATTACAGAATTTCAATGTATTTTTTAATGGACTTACAATTAAAACTCTTTGGGAATATTCGTGATTTCTGTAATTTTGCGAAAAAAAGGGTAAATTTCCTTGCATCTTAATCTATTGACTGACTGAATAAGCAAATGTCACTATTAGCCCTAGCACACTGCAGACTAAACAGTCGGCCACGATAGGACCGATGGTTGTAGAATTATTTTTTAAACCAAATCGTGAACCCAATCTAAGTTTTTAATCGGTCTGATACCAGCAAAATACCGGATGGTTCATCTCCATACTAAGCATATAGATAAGCCTGAGTATGCTATCGGCCGACTAAAGTTCGTAGTGTACGGGGGCTCTTAGCTGGTCCACTTGGAAATCATCAATCAATGTTGGATAAAATCTCAGTTACAACCATAAGGACCAAAACAAGCTTCTTCTTCCTATCGCGTGGACTTCAGCTTTGATCCCCTAGCCACTTGGGGTCAACTATCTCAAATTCATTTGAGGATTTCTGAATTGAAGTACTTAGTAGCAATAATTGAGAGATCGACCTATGAGAGAGGATCAACGGTTTACCTTGCGAAAGAACTGACTGACATTGTGCAAAAAAACGATGTTTCTGGTGGTTGATGGTGGAATAATGTAGGCAACTATTAATCGATAGGAGGGTTTCATATGAGGTTGAGTTGGCATTTAAAGAGAGAAAATACTGGTATGATATACCTACTGATTAAGCAGAACAGATGAATAGTTTAAAATTATCCTGTAATGAAAAGAAAATTTACAAAACACCATTTTATCTCTGCTATATCCCAGTTTTTG
Organism: Heliothis virescens; assembly: GCA_002382865.2. Lineage (NCBI taxonomy): Eukaryota > Metazoa > Arthropoda > Insecta > Lepidoptera > Noctuidae > Heliothis > Heliothis virescens. The sequence goes on along the minus strand of NWSH02000329.1, from coordinate 12,546,195 downwards.
TTTGTTAGCAAAATAGTTGAACTAGCTAAATTAGGTGTAAGCAAGATATCTTTATTGCGTAACTTGGTCTTCTGGATTTTGTAGTGCTCACAAAGATCAGTGGTTTCAAGTCGTTTGCCAGATAAGATCACGCTATATACTAGTTTAATCTGGATGACTAGCGCTATATATTATTATTTTATCAGCAGCCTTTTTACGAAAAAGGTTAGATGTCATCAGCACAATTTTGTTGAACAGACTAGAAACATAAAGTATTGGCCTGAGTAGAATAATTTATTCTCTCGCTTTAAAATGAGTAGGTCCGAGAATTGACCCTTGGGTAACTCCTAAGAGAATATTTTATATATGTTCCTTGAAATATTTGTTTTTGCAAAATCTTGCCTATCTCATTAATAAGAAACCTGATAGTTGAAGAAATATAAAGATCTACCTATTGTCCACAGCTCAAAATCTCAGATACTCTGCTTGAACTTATCAAATGCGTCGTGAAAGTTGACAGCATAAATTATGATTTAATATGTTTCAACTGTCTATCATGTATGTGGAAATGTGGTATTACACGTAGACTCTCTCTCGGCAGATTGTCAAGCCTAACGCCTACCCTAGACTCTTCGAAACTGTAGAAAAACGTAATTTTTGTGACAAGTTATGAAACCGCAGTTATTAGAAAGCTTCATAAGATCCTAATCCTTTGGTTCTCATTTAAATCTTGTTTGACGGGTTTGAGATAATGCGAAGAAAAATAGTTGTTATTAGTATTTGCCTATTTGCCTCTAGTCGTATCCTAAGAGCAAGCTCTCCAGCTGACTTGCCACTACAACAGATTGTGCGATGAACCGATGACGTCCTATCAGCTGATACAATATGCAGCGAGATAAATCCTAACGTTTATTGTCCTGATAAAGAACAACACATGTTTACCAATATTAGCACAATTAATTAGCGCTGCAGTAATAGATAGTGATGTGACGCAAACTGTCGATAACTCAGGTCGTGCTCGATAAAGGGTCAACATCTTACGGTGAGACATGAATGGCACTGCATAACAGAGGTGTAATCGGAAATTTTTGAAATTCTCTCATCGGTTTCACAAAACATAAAGCACCGACTTGACATTTATTCTCCTGATGTTGTCTGGTACTTAGTTGAATTAGTGAAATTATTATGTGATGACTTCCAATCTTCTTTATCTATATTCGGAAAGTGTCACACCACATGTTTAAAAAGGGCGGTTCTTAGTGGGTGTATTCATGTTCCCCTCATTTGTTAATTTGATCTTTTGAGTGTGCACTTCACATTCGTTTCCACCCCATAATTCTGATGCTTACCTAAGTTGCGATTTATTCTGTTATAGGTATAACCAGTTTACCAGTCGGTTGCTTAACTAAATTATTCTTGTTTAACTTCAAATTTTATTTATCTTTCTAAAACAACATTGCGCGTAATGTCTTGTTATAGCCGTTTAATTGTTATTATTATTGCATAACTTTACATAATTACTTCAATCTATACGTAAGACACGGTTTCTTGTTTAGTGAGCAAGTTTTAACTTTAGACAAAGCATCATCATCACCATTATTGACATTTCATGTCACCTTTATATCTGGACAATGCAGTTTACCACATTCGTCCAACCTGCGTCATGCAAGAGAAATGCGTTAACATATTGTCCATTGACGTTCCTTTCTTGTTAATTAATTGTATTAATTAGCTATCTTTGCACATTCGTTATCTGCAGTGCGTGGTGTGCATTACTCGCGCGTCATAAGACAGGCTGGAGCCAAGCTTGTGGGATTACAGTCTGATTTGGACTCGTCTTTATGAAATTTTATGTAGTGGGTGCCATGCTATACGAGGACTTGTATTAGTTCAAATCGTGTTGCATTGCAATTTTTAGAGGCATAGTTGAATGAAGCTGTCTGGATATACGTGAGCTATACGAAACCCATTTACAGTTTAAAAATGTGTTGTTTGCTCTATAGAGCAAACTTATATAGGTATATATATCCAAATGTTACATGACTTAACACAAAAGTGTGTAGGTTTATCATCTACAATCAACTGGATAAAAATATGCGTCTACAAATCCTGAAAAATTACTATTCCTGCCATTCTTCATATTTTTAGCAAATAATTACTCGGTAGTGCGTAGAGTGAGATAATATACTATGACATCAAACAGTAGGTATTGTGATACCTAAGAGGTATTCTTGGATTTCTTATCAATTACTTAACTAATAATGTATGTTTGTATTTGTCCGTCTGTCTAATATAAAATTTCACAACATTGATCAATATGTCTACGTAAATTTTATTTTTTTTACAAAAAATCTCTTTTTTAAAATGTTTTCGTTGTAGATACCTAATTGGGAATTTTCATGTGACTAAACAATTAACCCCGAATAATTTTAGGTTCCGAAATCTAGGCCAAAACTTTTAAATCACTTTCAATTTGGATGGCTGAAATTTTCTGGCAACCGATTTGAAATTCAGTGAATATAACACAGCTCAATGCATTTTAAACTGTTACATTAGGGTTGCAGGAAATTTCAAAAATGTCTTTTAATTTCTAATCACGTTTCAATTGATCAGATAAGCTGTCGGTCAATTTTAAATTCACTGTATTTACTGTTTGTCGCCACACGATTTTCAACTACATTTCAAGTTATAAG
>NWSH02000329.1:12519627-12531158 GCA_002382865.2 Heliothis virescens | reverse complement strand
AGGGTCACTCGACGCGGGCTCAATTATCGGAAGTCAGTTCTTGGTAAATGGTTTCAGAGCAAGACCCACTAAATAAATCCACCAGCTCGGTAAAAATACGCAATATTCTCAAAATTGTAACTGAATCTCTGTACCAAAGTGTTAATTGAAATCAAACTAACTAGATTTTTACATCAAAGATTGCAATAGGACAGCATCCTCAAAACCCCTATATCTCATCACAGTGGACATTCTTCACACACGAAGGAAGAAGAGCAGAAAAACAAACTTCCTGAACCACATGCACACATGCAGGCATGAAACGTTATTCAACGGCTGCTGTCGCATGCAGGGATCATGACTATCATCATGATAGCTAGAAAGGATCCTAGAAAGGAGCTAGAAAGGAAGATTGTATCTGGGCGGTCTCTTAGTGCATTTGAGAGTCGATTTTCTTATAGTTATCCCTAAAAATGTAGAATTCACACATTAGAAAAACTACATGTAGGTACTTTGCTTAAGAGCCTGTGGTCGTCAACCCTGCAGGCTCCGCGTGATGAGGTCAGAACATAATTAAAACTGCAGCGAGCGTCAGGCGGCAGCTTTGTGCTCACGGCGGTCACTATATATGGTTACGTACCTATATTATAATGTGTATGTGCTGCCGTGAAATCGTGTCCCACAGTCGCAAGTTCATGTTTTTGTGGTAATATACCTGCATACTTGGTGGCAAACAAAACACGTATCTCTATCTGTTTTTTCTGATCATCAAATATGTGTGGGGGTGTGAGGGAGTGTCAGAAAATTAAAACTGGAGCCCTTTGAATACCAAGGCCGCGGTAACTCTTTCGAACAATCCCATAGCCTACATCATTCACATAATCCGTTCCTTAAATAAAATAACAAATTGATTTCACAATATCTTCCTTTGATGTCCTTGAAATACTAAAAAAAAAATCCAAGTATCGCTTACTGCCACGTTGAATCTTATGATAATATTAGCAACTGCTATGAATGAGCTATCTGGTTATATTCTATAATTAATCAAGCTTTTATTTATTTACTGGTTTTAATTTTACGGAGTATAGTCTGGTACTGAAGTACTGAGTGGCATTAAACTTCAGGTTTGAGAGACCACGTGGTCAGTTGTTATCTTGAAAACAGTTGACATTACAATTCCTTGTCAGAGGCTATCAAGCAGATTTGAGTAAACCGGTAACTCGGTTAACAGCTGTGTAGTCAGGCAATCGCCCCGTAACTATAGCGGCCTGTAGCTAACTGAAAGACGACGCCCACATAACTGAGTAAGGCTAGTCAATTAAATTTTAGGTCAAAGTATACCGACATTTTGTGGATTAAACGACATACATAGTTTATCAAATCTTGGCGTTTCCAGAAGGTAAATCTTAAATTGTAAAGTGATCAATTATACGTAGAGATATAGGAACAATGTATTTGATAGCGTAATACCACTTTATACCACACTTTCAAATTTTTTTTATCGATGGGAAATCATCAGATGACCTCTCAATGAGAGGTCATCTGATGATTTCTGACACTCCCTCACGCTGTCACCCACAGCATGAGAGGCTCTCATGCTGTGGGTGACAGCGTGAGGGAGTGTCAGACTGTTACTGACTAAAACCCACCGTATTTCTTCGGGAGCCCTTTGTGTGCCAGGGTCGCAGTGACTCTCGAACAATCCCGCAGCCCCGGTAGACTTTATACCACCCTTTATGAAACTCGTCTAAAACTAGTATGCATGAACTTTGAAGGTAAAAATGTAATATGCACTTTCTTCCTATGGAAGCGATTACTCATTTTACCATGGGATAGAATCCGAATCACAGCGCAACAATATGATAACCCAAACCTATTTATTTATTTATTATATTTTTTTCCTCAAGATAACATACAATCTGTGCTAACAATTTACACATTTTTTAACTGTTATTTACTTACATTAAAATACAACAATAATTTGAAATTACTGCTTTACAATATACTTAAGTAACCCAAATATTTATTTCTTAATAAACCTTATAACACCCCTGTTTTAATATTAGGCGATTTAACTAATAACATTTGCTGCAACCTTTGGCGTCGTATAGCAATACTTCACTGTGTATTTTTTTATTAAGAATAATTTATTAACCCATTCATTTTGCTTGTACCCCATGCATTTTTGAAGTTGGTAGGTGCGTCTCTTACAATGACTGGCCTGTGTCAAAATTAGGCACTAACTAACTGGTACCAAAATTGATCAAAGCAGGAATTTAACCTACGTCCAATGACTCCGAACAATTCAACAGGAAGAGGCAGCTAACATTAGGAGCTAAGTGCAATAGATGTACCTACTTACATAAATACGTAAGTATATTAAAAAAAACCCAGGTAGGTATATATTGGAGGCTAATCCGTTGTCGAACAAGACGATTAGGCCGCTATTGCGATCACCTACAGTTGAATCATTGTGATAACACTGATAAGGGGACTACCACAACTTGATAATGACCCTTATTTTTACTAGGTAATTTGTAGATAATTATATTTTCTTATTTAATAGCTTAACCAGGAAGACTACATCAAGCATTCAGTCAAATGCAGATGCAGTCGGTTGCAGCAATATACCTGCTGAGAGTTATGATAGTCGGAATGGCATAGGTAAGTATTAGGTAAGTATAAGAATTGGTAGTTAAAGAAACACTATGTACAAAATACAATTAACACCTGTTGAATTCAAATTACATACATATAAGCAAGTAGGTAATGCTAAGTTTATAATAAGTACACAGAACAGCTGCTTAGTGAGTTTTTTGAAACCTAATGTGATATATCTAAAACTCTTTATTTCTCTATAATGCTCATATTTATGAATATTTGTTAGTTTTTTGCATTAGTGAGCGTGACGAATGGTCAGATGTCGCGGCGCGGCGCGTTTGTAACGCGATGCGACGCGGCACGCCCTCGGCGGGGTCACTGGCGCCTCAGGGACTAGGGCAAAAAATACAGCGCAAGGTCGCCAGGTCACGCCTAATTATTGTCGGTTGGTGGAATTGCAACCAAGGGTGAGGCCGGTCGCGATAGATCTTTGATCATTTTGCCGGACTTTGAATATGACGATGTCTTTCGTCAAATGCGATTACTATATGATAAGAATCCTTTATTTGTCTAAACATGAGTAAAAATACGAGTTACATACATATGCATGCGAGATGTTATGTTAGTTCAGTCATGTTTAGCCGTAATATGGGCGTACAAATATTACCATTTGTGGATATTAGCAACAAATTATAAGTTAATTAATTACATGATTCAAACACAGTCTGTGTTGATATTCCATCATTATAAAAAATAAGTTTTTCAGCTAAAAACTCTGCTAAGCTGTTGTATGCTTTTGTGCCAAACATTCTTAGGTGACGCTTGCATGTTGCTATTTAGCTCTTTCCAACTTTTAGGTAATTAATTTGTTAAAAATGCTTTAATAAATATGGGAGCCATACAGACGATACTTTTGCGAGTGCCGTTTTTGCAGGGTAGAGATTAAGGACAAATCTTCAGATTGTCGTTGTTGTTGTTGATTATAATGAATAGGTATGGAAAATCTTTTTGCACGCGACACTACAAAAATTGGTGCGGTGTGAATTAACATAACTATACATTAAGGTAAGGAGAATTTCGAAAAATCTAAAATAAGACAAATCCCTCCAAAAATAATCAAAATGATCTTCCTTCCGCTATCTCCAAATACAACTTGTCTCAATACATAGGAATATATAGTTACTTCTATTCGATTTTATATGGTTCTGGCAATTTTAAGGCCCAAATAAAGTGGTCTTTCTCATTTATTAAAAAATATAAGTGTACTACGGTACCACCACTCGCCAGCCTGGACTATAGTTCTGTGTTTGGTTATAAGACTTATGGAACTAAAGGAAATGCTTAATAGTAGTAGCTAGTAGAAGATAAAGGTGGTATAAAAAGTTAAGAAAAGAATATTTAAACTATTATAAGTGCTCGTGGCTAAGTCAAAGCCGCGCGGATCGATCATAAGGTTTAGCAACGCTTGAAGCGGTCTCTCCATGGACGAGTTATTCCGTGTTTCGGAAGGCACGATAAATTGGTAGGTCCCAGATGTCATTTAAACATCTTTACTAGTCGTTACGGGTTGTCAGAAGTAAGAAAGTCTGATTACCAGTCTTACCAAAAGGTATTGCCGGTATATAAAAGGGGTTGCCCAGGTTGTTGAGGTCATCATAGCTGCATCGGTTAGACTGGAAGCCGACCCCAACATAGTTGTAGAAAAGGCTACGCAGATGAATCTGGACAATGTTGCTATTTCATAGCTGAACTTAGAGTGGGAGGTGATTTGTTCATTAGATACAATGTGAATCGTCAATGACTACAGAGATAAAAAGTTTTCTCTTACAATCGCAGACCTAGGTAGGTCTGTTGTCACCCAGGGAACTATTCGGTATAAATAAATTCTATAAAATTATCCATTTTATTTTTTGTCTGAAACGGTTCACCAGTTTTATATAGGTACTTATAATTGTTACCGTGATATTTTTTTATTTTAATCTATTTCCGCTGGAAAATCTCTCTTATCATAAGTTATCATGATTTCAATAAACTTTCCGTCAGTATTCTAGATTTTGTTTTCGTAAAGGTCATATATCTTTTTTTATCTNGCGTCCGTCATAAACCGTCCATTGATTAGGGCGCGCGCACACCGGCCGCCGCCGCCGCCACAATGGCTCCACAAATAAATCCTCTATTTTGAGTGGCGAGCTGCGATTTAATTACGCCTGTACAACGTGATATTTCATTAAAAATTCAGTGGCTAATTGAATGGCGCGCACAATGCCGCCGCGCCGTGCCGCCGCCGCGCCGCGCCGGCCGCACGCACTCGCGTCCCGAATCGACTTTACAACCGAAAACAATAAACGAACGGATATTGGTCGCGTACAAATATTCGTATAGCGTCGTGGACACGAATTACCAATTAAATCCCTGCTTTGTTTCGAATTTAATACTACCTAATCCGAAAATTTTACTGTATTAATAACAAAATTTTATGATCGCGCTCGAAAATGCGCGGGAGCAAAAAATATGATGGCGACGGGCGCGCTGTTAAAATGACATTTGACGCCGTCCACGTCCGCGCACCGCCCGCCGCCTGCGCCTGCGCAGGGTCACTCGACGCGGGCTCAATTATCGGAAGTCAGTTCTTGGTAAATGGTTTCAGAGCAAGACCCACTAAATAAATCCACCAGCTCGGTAAAAATACGCAATATTCTCAAAATTGTAACTGAATCTCTGTACCAAAGTGTTAATTGAAATCAAACTAACTAGATTTTTACATCAAAGATTGCAATAGGACAGCATCCTCAAAACCCCTATATCTCATCACAGTGGACATTCTTCACACACGAAGGAAGAAGAGCAGAAAAACAAACTTCCTGAACCACATGCACACATGCAGGCATGAAACGTTATTCAACGGCTGCTGTCGCATGCAGGGATCATGACTATCATCATGATAGCTAGAAAGGATCCTAGAAAGGAGCTAGAAAGGAAGATTGTATCTGGGCGGTCTCTTAGTGCATTTGAGAGTCGATTTTCTTATAGTTATCCCTAAAAATGTAGAATTCACACATTAGAAAAACTACATGTAGGTACTTTGCTTAAGAGCCTGTGGTCGTCAACCCTGCAGGCTCCGCGTGATGAGGTCAGAACATAATTAAAACTGCAGCGAGCGTCAGGCGGCAGCTTTGTGCTCACGGCGGTCACTATATATGGTTACGTACCTATATTATAATGTGTATGTGCTGCCGTGAAATCGTGTCCCACAGTCGCAAGTTCATGTTTTTGTGGTAATATACCTGCATACTTGGTGGCAAACAAAACACGTATCTCTATCTGTTTTTTCTGATCATCAAATATGTGTGGGGGTGTGAGGGAGTGTCAGAAAATTAAAACTGGAGCCCTTTGAATACCAAGGCCGCGGTAACTCTTTCGAACAATCCCATAGCCTACATCATTCACATAATCCGTTCCTTAAATAAAATAACAAATTGATTTCACAATATCTTCCTTTGATGTCCTTGAAATACTAAAAAAAAAATCCAAGTATCGCTTACTGCCACGTTGAATCTTATGATAATATTAGCAACTGCTATGAATGAGCTATCTGGTTATATTCTATAATTAATCAAGCTTTTATTTATTTACTGGTTTTAATTTTACGGAGTATAGTCTGGTACTGAAGTACTGAGTGGCATTAAACTTCAGGTTTGAGAGACCACGTGGTCAGTTGTTATCTTGAAAACAGTTGACATTACAATTCCTTGTCAGAGGCTATCAAGCAGATTTGAGTAAACCGGTAACTCGGTTAACAGCTGTGTAGTCAGGCAATCGCCCCGTAACTATAGCGGCCTGTAGCTAACTGAAAGACGACGCCCACATAACTGAGTAAGGCTAGTCAATTAAATTTTAGGTCAAAGTATACCGACATTTTGTGGATTAAACGACATACATAGTTTATCAAATCTTGGCGTTTCCAGAAGGTAAATCTTAAATTGTAAAGTGATCAATTATACGTAGAGATATAGGAACAATGTATTTGATAGCGTAATACCACTTTATACCACACTTTCAAATTTTTTTTATCGATGGGAAATCATCAGATGACCTCTCAATGAGAGGTCATCTGATGATTTCTGACACTCCCTCACGCTGTCACCCACAGCATGAGAGGCTCTCATGCTGTGGGTGACAGCGTGAGGGAGTGTCAGACTGTTACTGACTAAAACCCACCGTATTTCTTCGGGAGCCCTTTGTGTGCCAGGGTCGCAGTGACTCTCGAACAATCCCGCAGCCCCGGTAGACTTTATACCACCCTTTATGAAACTCGTCTAAAACTAGTATGCATGAACTTTGAAGGTAAAAATGTAATATGCACTTTCTTCCTATGGAAGCGATTACTCATTTTACCATGGGATAGAATCCGAATCACAGCGCAACAATATGATAACCCAAACCTATTTATTTATTTATTATATTTTTTTCCTCAAGATAACATACAATCTGTGCTAACAATTTACACATTTTTTAACTGTTATTTACTTACATTAAAATACAACAATAATTTGAAATTACTGCTTTACAATATACTTAAGTAACCCAAATATTTATTTCTTAATAAACCTTATAACACCCCTGTTTTAATATTAGGCGATTTAACTAATAACATTTGCTGCAACCTTTGGCGTCGTATAGCAATACTTCACTGTGTATTTTTTTATTAAGAATAATTTATTAACCCATTCATTTTGCTTGTACCCCATGCATTTTTGAAGTTGGTAGGTGCGTCTCTTACAATGACTGGCCTGTGTCAAAATTAGGCACTAACTAACTGGTACCAAAATTGATCAAAGCAGGAATTTAACCTACGTCCAATGACTCCGAACAATTCAACAGGAAGAGGCAGCTAACATTAGGAGCTAAGTGCAATAGATGTACCTACTTACATAAATACGTAAGTATATTAAAAAAAACCCAGGTAGGTATATATTGGAGGCTAATCCGTTGTCGAACAAGACGATTAGGCCGCTATTGCGATCACCTACAGTTGAATCATTGTGATAACACTGATAAGGGGACTACCACAACTTGATAATGACCCTTATTTTTACTAGGTAATTTGTAGATAATTATATTTTCTTATTTAATAGCTTAACCAGGAAGACTACATCAAGCATTCAGTCAAATGCAGATGCAGTCGGTTGCAGCAATATACCTGCTGAGAGTTATGATAGTCGGAATGGCATAGGTAAGTATTAGGTAAGTATAAGAATTGGTAGTTAAAGAAACACTATGTACAAAATACAATTAACACCTGTTGAATTCAAATTACATACATATAAGCAAGTAGGTAATGCTAAGTTTATAATAAGTACACAGAACAGCTGCTTAGTGAGTTTTTTGAAACCTAATGTGATATATCTAAAACTCTTTATTTCTCTATAATGCTCATATTTATGAATATTTGTTAGTTTTTTGCATTAGTGAGCGTGACGAATGGTCAGATGTCGCGGCGCGGCGCGTTTGTAACGCGATGCGACGCGGCACGCCCTCGGCGGGGTCACTGGCGCCTCAGGGACTAGGGCAAAAAATACAGCGCAAGGTCGCCAGGTCACGCCTAATTATTGTCGGTTGGTGGAATTGCAACCAAGGGTGAGGCCGGTCGCGATAGATCTTTGATCATTTTGCCGGACTTTGAATATGACGATGTCTTTCGTCAAATGCGATTACTATATGATAAGAATCCTTTATTTGTCTAAACATGAGTAAAAATACGAGTTACATACATATGCATGCGAGATGTTATGTTAGTTCAGTCATGTTTAGCCGTAATATGGGCGTACAAATATTACCATTTGTGGATATTAGCAACAAATTATAAGTTAATTAATTACATGATTCAAACACAGTCTGTGTTGATATTCCATCATTATAAAAAATAAGTTTTTCAGCTAAAAACTCTGCTAAGCTGTTGTATGCTTTTGTGCCAAACATTCTTAGGTGACGCTTGCATGTTGCTATTTAGCTCTTTCCAACTTTTAGGTAATTAATTTGTTAAAAATGCTTTAATAAATATGGGAGCCATACAGACGATACTTTTGCGAGTGCCGTTTTTGCAGGGTAGAGATTAAGGACAAATCTTCAGATTGTCGTTGTTGTTGTTGATTATAATGAATAGGTATGGAAAATCTTTTTGCACGCGACACTACAAAAATTGGTGCGGTGTGAATTAACATAACTATACATTAAGGTAAGGAGAATTTCGAAAAATCTAAAATAAGACAAATCCCTCCAAAAATAATCAAAATGATCTTCCTTCCGCTATCTCCAAATACAACTTGTCTCAATACATAGGAATATATAGTTACTTCTATTCGATTTTATATGGTTCTGGCAATTTTAAGGCCCAAATAAAGTGGTCTTTCTCATTTATTAAAAAATATAAGTGTACTACGGTACCACCACTCGCCAGCCTGGACTATAGTTCTGTGTTTGGTTATAAGACTTATGGAACTAAAGGAAATGCTTAATAGTAGTAGCTAGTAGAAGATAAAGGTGGTATAAAAAGTTAAGAAAAGAATATTTAAACTATTATAAGTGCTCGTGGCTAAGTCAAAGCCGCGCGGATCGATCATAAGGTTTAGCAACGCTTGAAGCGGTCTCTCCATGGACGAGTTATTCCGTGTTTCGGAAGGCACGATAAATTGGTAGGTCCCAGATGTCATTTAAACATCTTTACTAGTCGTTACGGGTTGTCAGAAGTAAGAAAGTCTGATTACCAGTCTTACCAAAAGGTATTGCCGGTATATAAAAGGGGTTGCCCAGGTTGTTGAGGTCATCATAGCTGCATCGGTTAGACTGGAAGCCGACCCCAACATAGTTGTAGAAAAGGCTACGCAGATGAATCTGGACAATGTTGCTATTTCATAGCTGAACTTAGAGTGGGAGGTGATTTGTTCATTAGATACAATGTGAATCGTCAATGACTACAGAGATAAAAAGTTTTCTCTTACAATCGCAGACCTAGGTAGGTCTGTTGTCACCCAGGGAACTATTCGGTATAAATAAATTCTATAAAATTATCCATTTTATTTTTTGTCTGAAACGGTTCACCAGTTTTATATAGGTACTTATAATTGTTACCGTGATATTTTTTTATTTTAATCTATTTCCGCTGGAAAATCTCTCTTATCATAAGTTATCATGATTTCAATAAACTTTCCGTCAGTATTCTAGATTTTGTTTTCGTAAAGGTCATATATCTTTTTTTATCTTTTCTGTAGTAAATATTGATATTTTTATGTAAAGGACTGAAGATCTGTTCCATAAATGGTTAAGGTGCATGCGACGACTAGAAGCGGGAAATTCAAATATAAAATGGTTTTTTCATGTTTTACCTAAGTTAACATTCAATATGAGGCGTGATCTTATGATTGGCGGTTATAATATCCCACAAAGCAGAGCCGGATTAACCTTAAGGCAGATTAGGCAACTGCCTAGGGGCCCAGCACCGACAGGGGCCCTGCCCACAGTAATGCAGTCCGCAAAAAAAGTTTTATAGATCGAACGAAAATGATAATCAACAAAACTATTCCTTTTTTTCAACGCATGTAACACTTTATACATATAAAACCATCTAATATTTTAATACTAGAACTAATATAATCCTTCGGAACGCAACTGGACTTCATTCACGTTGGGGGAATTCCCGATTCGTTGGGTGCTTTCTGTAAGCTTTCGTAGCGTTATAATAATTTGAAGCCTAATAGTTCATAAACTTTTGAAATACCTACGTAATCTTTAATTACAATATGTGATATGAGTTTTGCGATTGTAAGGTAAATTTAAAAAAAGTTTTATTGTGCTCTGTGTTTCTAGACTTACGATTTTCAGATACACCCAGTGACGTAGCTACAAAGGGGCTAGCCGGGGCAGAGCCCTGGGGCCCCTGAATCATTACCAGAAAATGAATATAAATAATAAATGAAGAATCGCACTGAACTTTTCAAAGTTACTCTCATTTTTACATTATATAAAGACAGGTTGCAACCTGATTTTTCCTAAAATTTCGCGCTCGCTTCGCTCGCGTCCTATACTTACTTCCTGTTCTTCTTTTTGCCCATTTAACTAAAAAAATCGCGCTCGCTTCGCTCGCATCGTTCAATTGCATCCTACTGTTTTTACCCACGACGGAACGGAGCAGGTATATGCGTTTTTACCCACGACGGAACGGAGCAGGTATATGCGTTTAGGGTGAGAGATGTTTGTGTGTTTGTGCAAAGTAATGTTCCCACCTAGCTTCTAAACTAATGATCTGATTTTGATGCGGTTTTCAATAACGGGTTTGTCTTCGATGAGTTCATGTTCTTAGACAGGTGTCATGGCTGTAACTCACTAGGGGGCGCCACAATATTAGTGCAAACAGCAAAGCAATGTTCCCACCTATCTTCTAAACTAATGATCCGATTTTGATGCGGTTTTCAATAACGGGTTTTTGTGCGATGAGTTCATCTTCTTAGACAGGTGTCATGGCTGTAACTCACTAGGGGGCGCCACAATATTAGTGCAAAACGGCAAAGTAATGTTCCCACCTAGCTTCTAAACGAATGATCCGATTTTGATGCGGTTTTCAATAACGGGTTTGTGTTCTATGAGTTCATGTTCTTAGACAGGCGTCATGGCTGTAACTCACTAGGGGGCGCCACAATATTAATGCAAAACAATGTTGCAATATAATCAAAACAAAATGTCCGATTATGGGTGAACTTAGAAAGAGACGAATCAAAAGTTTTTCAATTATTTTCGAATGACAGCAATCCACCTTTTGATCGATTTAGGCGACAATACCAGGCAAGCAAACTCGTTTCACATTACTCCGGGCCCCGGCTGTTCTACCGCAATTTGCAGGACAAAACGCTTTGGTAAAATGCCGGGCTCGGCAAAAATCCGGACCGGGATAGTGTGAA
>NWSH02000329.1:12432363-12446295 GCA_002382865.2 Heliothis virescens | reverse complement strand
GAAAGAAAGAAAGAAAGAAAGAAGAAAACCATTATCCACAGACAAAAATGACGCACCACAGAACGGACAACAATAGCACCAACCAAATCATTAATAAAATAGGTATACACATATAATACAAAATGGACATGACACAGACTTACATAAAATTGCGTCACTTTTTGCGCGAAAAGGTGTCAGCGCTCAGCATATATCTGTGGTTCGCACTCGAGGTGGCGAGACAACAGCGCTGGTTTCAGCGCTGACCCGCGTGTCTACCTCGGACAACAAGCAAGGCCCGAGGCAGCAAATAGACACATACGCTGTTCTGGCAATGCAAGACACATAATACAATTAAGTAATTTTACATAATATATATACTATAACTTAGAAAAAAAAAAACAACACAAAATGAGAACTAGACAGAAAAAACAAAAAAATAACAGAATAACACTAATTACTTACATAAATAGTATGCAACGATAGATGAGTTGATGTAGTTACAAAGGCGCAGTGTTAACTAAACTAGACATAACATACCATAGATTGGGCGGAACACGGTCCGAGGAATTAGTTTGTGTCGGGAAGTTTGTTTAAATTTTTAATTATTTTTGGTAGTATAGAGTATTCATGGTCCTCGGTTACAACTTTGATGGGTTCGGCAGCTAGTTTCATGCTCTGCTTGCGATCCAAGTAAACACTTAATTGTTACTCATAATGTTAACCCATCGCATAACTTTCCAGTTTGACTTGCACCAACATTGATGTTGAGCTGCTCTTCGCAGAAGGGATAGTTAATATAAAGGGGCAAATACGAGTTTGATCTTAAAGGTTTTTCGAGGAGCGCGGTACGGTTTCATTAAATCCGGTGATAAATTGAAGGTTATTGTACAATAAACATGATTCTCAAATGAAATCTGCTATCTTTATCTTCCCATCTATATTTTAAATGCGAAAGTTTTGCGGAGGGGATGTATTTTTATTTCACTACTGGACATATTTTGATGAAACTTCGCAGTATCCAGAAAATTTATACAGGTCTCCTTGTTATCAAGCACTAGTTCCCTCGGGAAGTGAGGTGAAACTGCTGGGCAGAAGCTGTGTACGAAATGATTACTCTTTATATTTCAATTAAAATATTTGTTATCGGTCAGTGAAGCAATAAGAGGATACAATTAGAGACGCTGCGCTCGCGCACTTGATTGGGTTCAGTTTCGATATATACCGAGAGTTTTTTTTGATACAGAATCCGATGAATGTTATGAAAATGCAACACTTCCACTGAAGTAAGTTCACTGAAATAATAATATTTTCAATGTTTTTATGATTTATGGGCTATATGTTGTTATATACATTTCCATTTATAATTATTTTGATTGAGGTTTTTGGTAGGATTTTATCAGATTTTGTCGATAGGATCAAGGTCATGATGATTTGATTATTGGAAACAAATACTACTCTATTTCCATAATATTTTCAGAGATCTTTTGATATGCATCGAAACTTTTAACTCGCTTTTTGCTGAATTTATCACTAGTAATATAATTGGACATGTGCTGGACAAATGACCTCGTTTGCGATGTTGCGGCAATATTCCCAGTGTGAGACATATGAAAAGACTGCTTTGTAATGTATCGCAAGGTCGCATATCAATTGTTTCTTACATTGAAAGAAAAGTGTTGTAATTCAACACAAAATGATTCACAGTGTTGTGTGGATCCATAATAATGATTATCATTTAGTTAGTTAATAGTTTTAGTCAACAATAATTAAGTAATTTTGTTTGTATTTTGCTTACTCTATTAGCAGGTCTCACTACACGCTCATATTCAACTGTTTCTTTCTTCAATAGATTTTCGGCCTTATTCAAACAGTGAAGGTTAATTTCGACTAATAAAAATTGTATCACATTGACCTGCTGGCGTCTGTGCTTTGTTTCCAAAAACAAATAGTCTCGAAAAGACCTAAGATCGTGATTTCATAACACCTGTCATGCACTGTTTACTAAATAGACTAGATAGTAGATGTTCTACCTGCACCCCGCGGGTTCGCTTGCTATTGTTTTGTATTTGGTGTACTATCGCTTCGTAAATACCTGTGACCTTTGCCGGCCACCTGGCCCTCGACTCATAACATGGACCACCGTCAAAACATGCCTTACTTTCTTTTATAGGCGATTAATCTAACCGAAGTGTTGTTTGTAGTTCAACAACTGAAAAAAGGTTGTTAATTTATCGAGAAACTAAGGTGTTGGAAATTATACCGAAACTGTTATGTTTGTACATAAGTACATTTCGAATCTTAAAGTAATTAACAAGAAAAATGGTAATCGCCAATTTTATTTTCACTGGTAAACTAACAGAACTTTTGGGTTTTTCTGAGCGAGATGTCGCACAACAGTATAAGCGCAACAGCCAAACATTGGACACATTATGGGTTTGCAACGAGGGCTCGTGAAATAAAATTGATCCGGAAAATCCGCTAGTGTGGAAAGCGCGTAAAACTGCAAATCAAAAGAAAACTGCAAACACGAAAAATTTCGTCGTATTGTCACGGGGTCGTATTACACTTGCTGTCTGACCACAGCGAGTGACGTCGGGAGGCGTGGCTTAATGTGTTGTATTGTTCGACATTACGGCATCCGACAACTTACCTACGGGTGAAAACTTAACTAATACTGAAACTAACTAGTATAACTAATAAGGAAAGATTTAAGTAAATCGCTGAGTCCCCATAGTAACAGGAGATACCTATTGGGGTACCGACAGATGCGACAAATTGACCTGAGCCAATGCCAGATATAATTTTATGTGTTTGACATTGAAACAATGGTTGTGGAACCGAAGGCTTTAACTACCTGTAGCGAATAAGTTAGTACATTATCTGCAATATTGATAAAAAATGTATTCTGGTTCTCGTTTACGACGTCAGGACAATATTGGCAAGCATAGCCCACTTTTAAGTACTTACTACCGGTTTTTGTTTGAGCAATTTTACCAGAAGCCCTTTCAGCCCAGCAGTGGACTACAACAAGTGAAAGTTAGTCAATTACGTTTTCACTGTCTCAACACTCAAGGCGTACGTGTTTCAACAACCGACTCCGGTTAAGTGCTGTTGACCTATTTCTATTTTTATTTTGGCGCTCTGGCTTGACAATTTAAGAATTTTTGTCAAGTTTTACTGAATATAGTCTAGACGCTAAAGTGTGTAAAATTATAATAATGGCGTTGTATGTGACTATAACATGATGTTTAATGTTTAGCTCAGTCTTAGATGTAAGGTAGGTAATATCTTTGTTCATTCATTGGAATCAGAAGACGGAATTATTAATGAAAGTAGAATAAAAATATGAGTCTACACGAGATAACTTACTTATTTCTGAGATGTGGGGAGGAAAAAACACTACGTTAAAAATCATTTTACCACGGATTAAAGAGGAGCACTTACTTTTTTACCAACACATTCCCTTTCACTAACTAAAAAATATAATTAATTGCAGCAATGAAACACATTGTAATTAGGATCTTAGCAAATGGCGTGTCTGGACGAACGCATGCACCGTGACTGCACCCGCAGCTGCAGGTGCCGACAGTGATAAGCATTGCATAGTGATAACTTGAACATTAGTCACCACAGACACAAGATGTTACATAGCAATAATTATGGTAATACTATTATGTTAGCAATTTCAATTTTCGTAATAAGTTAAAGATAAAAAGTCATTTATACAAAGTAGACGGAAAATCAGCACGTTTTTTAAAAAGTTGCTTTTTTTTTACAAAAAAACCAAGAAAATCCCCAAAACCGCCCGGTCCTTCACCACTTCCTATTATTTTGCTGGAAGAAGGAAATGGTGGAACAACTCTATAGCAAAACAGTTTTTAAAAACAATCATGCCTGTTTTTGACACCTCCACCTTTGAGACTAAGTACTTTATTTTCAGAACGTTTGCCAATTTACTCTCAAATTCATCATTTTGAGATTGAAGGCGTAAACTAAAGAGCTATTTGAGTCCGATTGGTTTGCGTCTGTTGTCATACAATCAGTAGATAACTGTACTACTCAATAGGACATACTGTATCATGAAACGGTTCACCAGTTTATATCTTGGAAAGAATTAAATGTTTTTAAGAAACGGTTGTGTAACATTTCATTGCGGTTTTTTCAAATGGAAGATTTTCTTCTAGTCTGTTTCAATTTTTATTTCTGCTGTAATTAGATCAATATTGTGATAATAACATTTGTGTTGCTTTCAGTACAGTTTATGAACAGTTGTATAATGAAATGAGTGTGATAGCCAGAGTTGCACAACCAATTGCACGCTGCATCTGGCGCAGTTCGTAGATATAACAGGGAAAACTATCTGCCAAACCTGTTGTTGAACCGGATATCTTGAGTTTATGCGAGCTTGCGCCTGCAGACTATTCTCTCCGGTACTAAACTAGTTATAGCTTTATACCTAGTATTATATGTAGATCCTTCCTTGTATCTAGACGTTTAGAAATATTATTTTGACTGGGGAGATACTATCCGATGGTTGGTTTCCTTTACCATAAGATAGGTTCAACCTTTTCTCACCGATCAAGTCACAAATTGCTAATAGTTACTGTCTGAATATCATTATTTTTGAGTACATTTTCTCTTGTGTGCTTTGTTTACATCATTTTTCTTATGTTATCAAATGATACTTAGCTATATTCTGCACAAATATTGGATTTAATAGTTATTTTTTACTGATTCTATGAATGGTGAGTGATTACTCATGTTCTATTTATGAAAGCAGTTTGTTCTCAATGTTCTGTCTTCACACAATCAGTTACTTACAAATGGACGTGTCTTAGTGAAATTGAATTACATTTGTTTACTTAAATCAGTGCTGATTCAGCTAACGAATCAATAACGATATCTTTAATTACTTTTATCTGACAACATTAATTTGGTTTTGGAAACTTTTTGTTTCCCGAACAGAACAATAAACTATCGGTCTTTATATCCGCAACTGCATGCATTTACTTCAAGCCTGTAATTATTATTTAGTCTGTTATAAAAGAAATGTCCTACATTACTGATCATGTTTCAATCCGCTATAGCATCCCAAGCGCGAGCATTGCGCATGATTATGCCGTGCCCATTTTGTTAATTTGAAACATAAAGCTTCCCCGATCCCGATCGGCGGTCGTCGGCAATCTTCGTGTCACAATTGTGACAGTCGCTCACGGATATCGCACTTAGCTGTAAACATTCTGACTTCTAGAACGCAGAACGAAGCTGGAGTTCAAAGGGGGAAACTTGTATATAAGACCTTATCATCATCTGCCTAGCTTTTTCCCAAACTTTTCGGTTGGCTAACTGGATTATGGCATAACCCGGCAATCCGTACCCCATGGGAAAGACTGATAATTAAGACCAAATAAATAAAAACGATACAGTCACATAGATATTGCATTCTATAAACATGTTGATTACAATGACCAAGTTTGTTATCATTCCAAGGTTAGAAGAATTTTCTAGAATCTAGGAAATCGCTGCAGAAAGTGCGCGGAAAAACATAAGAATGCGCAGATCCTGTTTTGGAAATATCAGGTATGTTTGCATGAGGCCGGCAGTGCACGTGAAACCCTTATGGAACTGATGCTAAAATGTTGATAAAGGCCGTAGTCTCTGTAGTCGCCGTAAGGCGTGACGAATATTTTGATGGTTATTTCCTTAAAAATTTATTTTAGACACATACAGTCTGTATGTTTGATTTTTAGTTGAAAAACAAATCCTTTGAGACAATTTAATCGCAAAGGAATCTTTATTACGTTCTGTTTCAGTTAAAAGTTATTGATTTTGATCGTAGTTCAGCTGATCATAATGAAGCACTCGTTTTATCTAAAGTCAAGATATAGCTTAACCAATTCTTATTTAGGTTTGCGATTTTACATTAAGTAAAGCGAAATTAAGTCAGCTAAAAATAGTGAGTCATATCACCGGACGTAAAGTAAACAACGAACTAGACCTTTAGGTTTATTGTTTATCATCAAACAGCAGATATTTCGGCGAAAGTTTGACATTTGTAGATATATTCTCTCGATGTCACATGACTTTTGCAAAGCGAGGCAAAATATTTGAGAGAATGTTCGGGTAAAGTTTCGGGCTGCTAAGATGTAAAAATATCACTGGGCTAGTGTGCAACAAAGGTATTCACCCATCTTCAAACTATTAGATAACGGCATTATTATATGATAATGATAAAATAAACGGAGATTTATAAGGCAAGCACAACAGTTATTAAAGTAGTCTTTTTACCCTTTTAGATCCCTGTCAGCAAAATTAACGGGAATTCTTCATTTAACTAAATGTTTATATTTAGTATTTTACGAATTTTCGTGAAGTACGTTGACCTTTTATTGACAACTTCGAATCTAATCTTATCTTGCTTTTATGTAGACCCATGGTTAAAGTCATTATCGGTTAAAGGTATAGCTTAAGAAAGATGTGTATGTGAATCACACAATGCTATTTAATTGTGAACAATGCCTCACTCGTTATCTTTGTGTCATTTACCACCGGCAAAGTGTAACCTGTGTCATCTGTCTGTTCACTTAGAAAGCTTTTAAATTCTATTTATACTAATTTTAACTTTCCTAACCTAAAAAGCCAGACCTTATCCCAGAAACGGCGAATTAATCATTACACTGACGTACAAAATTACAATGGAATTAAAATCAACGATACAGTGGTATCATGGTGACCATTCAGCGATTTAAATTAAGTTTGCTTTAGTTTGAAACAGCTATCGAATATATTATTGTCATTTTGTAGGACAAAAGCTCTGTACGTCAGACATTGCAATTAATGACGCTATAAACAGTACTTGAAAGAAACCCCTGTTTTGTTGAAATTCATTTAAACAGAAGTAAGCAAAATACTTAGTATTATGCGCTTATCAACTGCAATATCTCATGTATAGTAATGTATGTTTCACGTCTAATACTATATATTATTATCTTTTTAAGTTTTTACAATTATTATTGTTTCAGCTTGTGACTAGCTACCATTAAACCAGTGTGAACATAAATATTGCCTAACAGTGCACGTATCAGTTTCTTGCATTTTTTTAACGTATTCTGTCGATTAAACAACGTTTAGCTGGCTAAATCTGCCCTCAAGTGTGATATAAACTATAATTTATCTAGATTAGAACTAGTTTTAACAGTTACTTGTATCCAATCGCACGCGAACTTGTGGTTTCAGTTCTTTGTTGACATTTATACACACTGACCTGCCTCAAGGTTACCACCAGCTTACATTGCAAACATAGATTTTAAACTATTATAACTAGCGTAAACTATAATAAAAACATTAATAAAAAAGACTCTTACTATAAATAAATCGAGAAACGCTAAAACCAGTAACTTTATCATAACTACACCTACATGATTTGTCGTCGTGAGATAATGATCAATATTTTTTATTTAGATGACATGTAATTATGGTCCAGTTATTATTTTTTAAATTAAATAGCTATTAAAAGGTAACCACGTCTAATAAATTAGTTCGACCTCGTCTTCAAACTGAGCTATTTATACTAACAAACATGTAAATCAATCAAACTATTTGATGTAGTTTAGTCACGCGCATGCCAAATAATTACTTACTATTCATGTTGTCATAGTTACGTTATTTTAAAGTAGGGTTGGGATAACATAACGTGTCCACTTACAGAATATTTCGTCACACATACAACCAAAGGAACCCTCTTAAAACAGTTTTGTCAAGGGTTTTTGTATCCGGTACCTAATTCTAAGTATACTTTAACTATGTTGCGTGTTTACTTAGTTATCGCGTTTGTATTAACGCATCATCACGATACTTTTATCTATTAATGAAATTGGCGTACTTATTACGTTCTTTCACACACACGGTTTGAATGATGATATTGCGTGACAAAGTTAATGATATCATCTAGTAATTACATTACCTATTATATTTTTCGCAATTAATTCAACTGTCGGGAAAATTGTATCTTTTAACTACCGTCCTTAATTCTCATTGTTGTGTCTTAGAATATCCTTTCACTCCCTATTCAATGTTTTTTGGTTGTATGTGTGTTGTTTGTAACAAAACGTGTTTTGTACCCTGTAGTAGTGTCCATCGCCACTCGCGTGCGGTGTCTGTAGTATGGTAGCAAACGAGACCGAGACTTGCCCCCCAAAGGTCACGCCGCTTAACGTTCACTTATTCGCCGCTATTAACTCGCCACAATTGGTTAATGCACTTTATGTAATTTCACACGTCGTATTATTGTTCGATTTTCAAATGACGTAACCGTCTTCTAAGAAAATCGATTGTTTTTGCAAACCAAATATTATTAAATCAAAGTTAGAACCAGTGGATTGGTGCGCTTATAACTATCGCAATATTGGCTGATCGAATCGAAATTTAAGGACTATGATTTTATGTTCTTTTATGTTCAGTTTCCAGTACGTAAATAAATAAAAGAAGTTGAAGTCAAATTGATCTAAGTTACAGGCAGTAAAATTATAAGCAACGTACACACAAAAATTTTACTCATTGAAAACAAGTACGAAAGTATGTAGGTACGACCTTATTGATACTGTTTTTTCTAAACTTATTGTTTGGTGTTTTCTATATCCCAAAAAATAAAAAAAATAAACCCACTTCAGGAAGGAATATGACCTTACAAAATTATGAAATATTATTTATGAGGTCCGTCTGTTTATTAAAATTGCATTCGAAATTTATTGCCAAAACATACAAAAAGTTCAATCATTTTCTTACAGGTGGAACTATAAAAACCGGCGCTCGCAGTCAAAATTTACAGCAATTTCAGCAAGGACACATCGACTAGAATGACAAATTATATTCGTTCGTATGTAACTCACCAAATAATCTCCCAAACAGAATAAACTTGATGATCACAGATAAAAAGAGTTCTTCAAAAAAATGTTCAATAGATACACTCGCGATTACAAAAATTTGGGGACAGCTGTCAAAAAGTGGCGCCGAAACGTCCGCGGTTGGCGGGAGCGTGGCTGAATGCGCGGCGCAGCACTCGCGAGTTCCGCCTTGCCGATCGCAAGTTACGACACTAACTTGTTATCTTGTGTTCCACCTCATTGCGTATGCCGACCAAACGTCTTGGTTTCTGCGGTGGATCTTAAGGGCGTAGGTGTGGGTAGTGCTGGTCATTTCGGCTAAAGTCACAGGCGACCTTGCACCAGAAAATGTATACGCCGCTGTTATCCAGAGGCATATTAGCGGCATGATAAATAGTATTAATTTTGATAACAAACAATAAAATTTGTAGGCAGTTAATCTAAATAAACCTTTAGTCACAAACTTTTTGTAATACTCATTTGTAATAGCGAGATCCAGAAGGAAGTTGAACCGGATTGTTGCGCGGATCTCACGGACTCATCGCTAGCACCAGTTGTTCCACGAACCAAGTTATCATCATAAAAATAAGTTTTTTGTTTCTTAAAAATAGTAACATAACATCGGCGTCATTTTTTTAATATCTCTGGTTATGATATGTCATACCAGCATTATCAGATACTATAATCGCAACCCTTGGTGCATAGACAAGCATGGTGATATGATAAAACTGGAGCATTGTCTAGCTGAACAATGAATAAGCCCAAAACTAATTTAACAAAAATAATTCTAAATGAGTACCTAATTAAAAAAAACCCCGTATTTTTCATTACAGCGTTTGGAAATCAATTGATTATCCTCATCACGCCCTCTCCCAGTTACATTATCCTTCACGAATACTGATAACAACATCACCACACCCTAAATAGTTGAGCTGCGCCCGCCATGCTAACGAGACGGCGCTGTAGGAAGTGACGTAACTCAGCCGTTAGCATTATGCGAGATTTTAGATGTGTCACTTAGTCAAGACGTTACGGAAATTAATGTGATTTGTTTTTTATTTATTTAAATTTTAGCGTATTGCTCTGGATTCCTACACTTACAAGTAAACTTTGGGAAAAACGTCTGAAAAACGGAGAAATGGAAATTCTCTGTTCAGTGACCTTGTTGAGAAAGAACAAAAGATTTCATCAATTCTGATAAAACCACTTTGACAAACAAAACAACATTTCTGTCTTAGTCTTAGCTTTAGAGATTATTATGATCATTGTAAAAATCACAAAGAGTCCCACTAGCTCTAATGTTTTAAAATATTTGGTGCAACGTTGGGTCAGTTCCAGTGAACAGGCATCTATCGTAAGTCACCGCGTTACGAAGTGCAGTTCGCGAGTCGTCAATCACTCGGCACGGACGCTTTGATGATCAAATGCCACTCGCTGCAAAATGATTCATGACTCTACTGCATACCAAAGTATGGAAGGTTCTTTTGAAAATACCTCTGCACGGTTTTGCGTATCAATTCAGGTCTCTAAATCAATCAGTTATTCTTCTTCGCTCACACAGGAGTATCACTATAAAGATAAAAGATTTGTCTACTTTATCACACTTTAAATCTGCAAAACTACAAGGTTCAGATAATCTTCGAAACACAATACAAGACACAAAAGTAAAAGAAATGATTTTACCAAGAGGAAACACAGACTACTTAGCTTATCCAAGGGTGTGAAAAACATAAGCTAAGGCAAAAAGCTAGTGCTAGAATCTAAGAATGTCATTTTGATTTAGTAGTATCACTATTAGCATCGCGACAAAAATTATCATTTCTGCATAACTTAACCGACCTTCAAAAATATAACGAATGGTAATGCATAGCCTTAATCACATATAATTAAATTGGGTTTTCAATTTCTTAGTATTCAATGAAATATTCAACAATTATTCAACCTGAAACTTACGTGAAGATTACAACTAGGACCATGGGCTGGTTTGCTACACTTGTGTCAGCTATGTCAAGCAGTTCCTGGGCAACTTATGTGGCATTATTGTAACTTTAAGATAGGCGTGGACGCAATCAGGACAAGTAGCGTATTGTTCCTAATGTTAGTCGTAGGGGGAAAAACCAAGCGATATTTATTTAGATACCTCCGTGTTTAGTAAGATAGCTCCATATTAGGCATTGTTTTACTGGATATCTAACAGTATAATTAGACCGACAAATATTTCGTCTTCTTTCCGCTTCCCGTTTTTCTTTGAATATTTACTGAATGCCATTTAAATTACAATAGGGTACTTATTAACTGATTTTATTTTTTTCATAACTTTTTGAAAGTGCCTGGGGGCCATAACATAGATATAAACTTTAAAATAAGTTATGGAAAATGGACATAATGGACATTATAAATGTAAGTATATAAAAAAAACCGGGAATCGTGTCAAGGAAGAACACTTATTAACTTCTATTGACGCTGCGGAGCGTTCCGCAGAACATTGCACAGCGAAAGAACGATAAAGAGTGAGCTGGACAAAGTCAGATATAACATACCTAACAATAAACTTTACTACATAAATAGTATGAACGAGAATATGAGTTGATGTAGATACAAAGGCGCGTTTCTAAACTAAACTATGCCATAGACCATACCATAGATTGGGCGGACACGGTCCGAGGGAGGAGTCATGCGTGTTTTTAGGTTATCGGCCAATTGCATGAGACGAAACAATACTATAAATAATTTTGGTAGTGGCGGAAAATATATCTATACGATGTTGTATTATGTGTATTGTGTTGTGTATTTGTGGTTTTATAGTGTGATTAATACGAGTTGTTGTGTAAGATGAACCCAAAGATATGGCAATGCGGTAGCATGGAGTGTGAAGGGTCGCCATTCTATGCAGTATAGTTGTGTGTAATGCTTACATACCAAGGACAAACATTATTCAAGGTAAGGATATATTATTATAAACTAAATTAAATGGAAACTCATGTCAAATAATTAATTAGTAAGATGAAAATAATTGTAAATTGTAGATAAAGAAAAAATTTAATAAATTAATTGTAAAGTCGATTTCAAATAGGTCAGCCGGAGAAAAGGAGAGGNAATGTAACCCATCGCATAACATTCCAGTTGAACTTGCACAAACATTGATGTTGGAGCTGCTCTTTGCAGAAGGATAGTAATATAAAGGGCAAATAACGAGTTTGATCTTAAAGGTTTTTCCGAGGAGCGCGGTTAAGGTTTCATTAAATCGGTGATAAATTGAAGGTTATTGTACAATAGACACATGATTCTCAAATGAAATCTTGCTATCTTACTTCCCACTAATATTTTAAATGCGAAAGTTTGCGGGGATGTATTTTTATTTACTACTGGACATATTTTGATGAAACTTCGCAGTATCAGAAAAATATACAGGCTCCTTTTTATCAAGTACCTAGTTCCCTCGGGAAGTGAGTGAAACTGCTGGCAGAAGCTAGTAGTAACGTAAATGATTTACTCTTTATATTTCAATAAAAGTGTTATCGGTCAGTGAAGCAATAAGAGCGAACAATTAGAGACGCTGCGCTCGCGCACTTGATTGGGTTTCAGTTTCGATATCGGAGAGGTTTTGTTTTTATACAGAATCCGATGAAATGTTATGAAATGCAACACTTCCACTGGAAGTAGATGTTCAATGAAAATAATAATATTTTCATGTTTTATGATATGGCTATATGTTGTTATTACATTTCATTTATAATTATTTTGATTGCAGGTTTTTGGTAGGATTATCAGATTTTGTGATAGGATCAAGGTCAATGATGATTTTTGATTATGAAAACAAATACTTACTCTATTTCCATAATATTTTCAGAGATCTTTGATGCATCGAAACTTTTAACTCGCTTTTTGCTGAATTTATTACTAGTAATATAATTGGACATGTCTGGACAATGACTCGTAGCGATGTTGGGCAATGACCCAGTGTGAGACAATGAAAAGACTTCTTGTAATGTATCGCAAGGTCGCGATCATCAATTGTTTCTTACATTGAAAGGAAAAGTGTGTAATATCAACACATAAATGATTCACAGTGTGGTGGGTCCATAATAATGATTATCATTTAGTTAGTTAATAGTTTTAGTAACAATAATTAAGTAATTGTTGTTTGTATTTTGGTTACTCTATAGCAGGTCTCACTACACGCTCATATTCAACTGTCTTTCTTCAATAGATTTTCGGCCTTATCAAAACAGTGGAAGGTTAATTTTCGACTAATAAAATTTGACACATTGACCTGCTGGCGTCTGTGCTTTGTTTCCAAAAACAAATAGGTCTCGACAGACCTAAGAGTCGTGATTTCCATAACACCTGTCATGCACTGTTTACTAAATAAGACTAGATAGTAAGGATGTTTACTACCGCACCCCGCGGGTTCGCTTGCTATTGTTTTGTTATTGGTGTCTATCGCTTCGTAAATACCTGTGACCTTTGCCGGCCACCTGTTGCCCGGTCGACTCATAACATGAACACGTCAACATGCCTTACTTTCTTTATAGCGATTAATGCTACCGAAAGTGTTGTTTTGTAGTTCAACAACTGAAAAAAGGTTGTTAATTATCGAGAACTAAGGTGTTTGGAATATACCGAAACTGTGTTTTGTACATAAGTACATTCGAATCTTAAAGTAATTAACAAGAAAAAATGGTAATCCGCCAATTTATTTTTCACTGGTAAACTAACAGAACTTTGGGTTTTCTGAGCGAGATGTCGCACAACAGGTATAAGCGCGACAGCAAACATTGACACATTATGGGTTTCAACGAGGGCTCGTGAAAATAAAATTGACCGGAAAATCCGCTAGTGTGAAAGCGCCGTAAAACTGCAATCAAAAGAAATAACTGCAACACGAAAATTTCGTCTATGTCACGGTCGTTACACTTGCTGATGACACAGCGAGTGACGTCGGGAGGCGTGGCTAATGTGTTGTATTGTTCCGACATTACGGCATCCGACAACTACCTACGGGTGAAAACTAACTAATACTGAACTAACTAGGTATAACTAATAAGGAAAGATTTAAGTAAATCCT
>NWSH02000329.1:12374156-12394089 GCA_002382865.2 Heliothis virescens | reverse complement strand
ACTAGCTTTCCGCCCGCGGCTTCGCCCGCGTGGAATTCGGTTCGACACACAGCGCCATCTACAATCCATCCATCAAGCAAACAATATTTTTGTTTTCCCTCGGGAATATCTATTTTTTTCGGGATAAAAAGTACCCTATTATTTAATCCGGACTTCTAACTTTACGTCTGCAAAATTTCAAAGCAATCGGTTCAGTAGTTACGGCGTGAAAGCGGAACAAACAAACAAACTCACTTTCCGATTTATAATATTAGTAAGGATTGTTTGTTAGGCGAGTTCAGAATCTGGTAAAAATAACGTGACGTTTTTGTGAGTCAAAAAAATGCTTCAGCAATTCGTTGACTTTAGAAATAGAGCTCTTCGAATTTTTTGTCGTTCCACGTTGTTTTTCATGAAATTAAACTTTATAAAATAACAACTGAAGGAAAAAAAAATGATTTTACAAAAAAAAGCAGCCGCCGAGTCAAATAAATACGAATCATACTTATAAAGCTATTACTTACAGAAACATCAGAATTCCGTGGGCTTTCTCATAAATTTCCATCAAAGGCAGTGCCCTTACCCTTATCTACCATCGGTTGTTGAAACGCAATTATTCTCACAAGAATTTTCAAAGTAACAAGCTTCGATAAAATCTTGAGGTCCGTTCAACTTACATCATGCGAGATTTTGACTCCAATTTGTTTAGGTGTGTCAAGGCCTTTCGACATGTGATCAGATTTACACAACTATAGATTGTTAAAATGGTTGAAATTCAATAGACAAACAGTGTTTTGTGATGAGTTCTTCGTGTTTTGTGATGGCTTTCTAAGAGATGATCATTTCATCGTTACCTAATTCAATTTAAATTCGTATGATCAGCAAAATTATGAATAAGTTATCCAAGAAAATTTACAGGACTTTCTCAAATTAGACATCTCCGCTCCTAATAAATAAAACCGGCCAAGTGCGAGTCGGACTCGCACACGAAGGGTTCCGTTCCATTATTTATGAAAAATAAACGTACCTATTACCTAAAATTAGCCAAAACACAAACTTTTCTCGACAACAAAAAATAACTTTGTTTTTCATACAAATATATGAATAACAAAGTTATAATTTGCGGTTACTGAAAAAGTGCTATATCTCAAAAACCACTGACTGTATCTTGTTCAAACCAATTTTGGTTGATAGTTTTTGTTAAGATCTATAACATATATTTTTTTTAGATTTTTCATTCTGGTAGTTTAGAAATTACAGGGGGGGGGACACAAATTTTAGCACTTTGAAAGTGTATTACTTTGAAATGATTGACTTTGAGAAAAAATGGTTTTAGAAACCTCAATCTCATTTTTAAAGACCTATCTATAGATACCCCACATGAATAGGTTTGATGAAAAATAAAAAAAATATTTTCAGTTCCATGTATGGAGAGCCCCCCTCTAATATTATTATTTTTTTATTTTTGTATAAAAATCGTAAAGCGGTCAATATAATACATTTACCTACTGAGTTTGAACTATGTAGTCCTAATAGTTTCGGAATAAAGTGGCTGTGACATACGGACAGACAGACAGACAGACAGACAGACAGACAGACAGACAGACAGACAGACATGACGAATCTATAAGGGTTCCGTTTTTTGCCATTCGGCTACGGAACCCTAAAAACAGCACGTTCTATGCAAATGCTGAAAAAAAAGCTACCAGAAAATGGAAACAATAGAACAGAGCTACCGCTTCCCTACGCCCACGAGCTCCAACAGCTGAACAGAGAACAGGCAGTGCACACAAACGTAACATAGAAATAATAATGCGCAATACGACACAGTAGTACGCTTCATTACAATGTAGGTCACAGTGTCAGGTTCGATTTCCGAGCCGGTGCCTCGTAGATGCGCATAGTCAAGCGGCTCTGATTGGACATGTCGCTCTAATGCTCCACATGCTCATTATTGTTCAGCTTTATGAATATATATGGCTACAAATGAGAATAGTTCCCGATTGCGATTGTGGAAGTTGTGTCGTTTGTCTCAAGAAAATTTGCAAGGGTGATTTGCAGTGTAATTCGGAAGAAAAAGATACTTTCAAAAAAGTTGTCACCATTGGTGAAACAAATTGCACATAGCAGCTACATACCAATCTAAATGCTCACATAAACCAAAAATTACCCAATCCTGTCAAACGAAATATGAAATATTAAAAACGAAAGATGGTAAACTTTAAAATAAAATGCGCGTATTCAAAAAGCATATTTTGACATGCAAAACCCACGTGATGTAAGATTGTGGTGACTGTTATTTTTATCGACATCTAAATATAACCGCGCACAATTAAGTTTATTTCGTGTGGGACGGTTAAGTCCGTGGTTAAGTTACACGGAGGTATAGCATTTATTGCATAAATACGCCCATAATGCGTGCTGACTCCATATCGCTCCAGTAACACCAGTGCGTGGGATTACGTCACTTACAATTATTTCCGAGGCATGGTATCACAGATTTAATTACTATCCATTATTTTAGCTCTTTCTAATTGTTTGTTTCATTCTGAGAAGTTATTTGGAAAGAGTCATTAATTTTAATCAACCAAGCAGAAATACATCAGCGGATTTCTGGCTTAGTGACAAATATCGATTTTGCACAAAGCTGTTGTTTGATAATATTGTGCTCGAACGCGGATAGAGCCCGTGATTGCATTTGTGAGTCACGCTCATAGCCACATAGTCAATAAAGCATCAAACGTTTTATACCTATTTTTAGCTCAATATGAACATGGCTTTCTCCACGACGTTGAGTAATCCTTGAATGATGCGATTTGCATCTGAGCTGGTATCACGCATTGCTCCTTTATTTGGATACAAGCACATGACGTTGCATATCTAACATCATTCTTTACTCTCTGTACGTGTATTAAAATTGTAACTTCCACTGTAATAAAGGATAAGAAACTCATTAAATTATTCAGAGCCACGATTTTATAGCATGCAACTAAAATGAAGCGTTCTTATTATAATAGCAATTTATGTAGATGACTTCTTAGCAAAGCAAACTAAATTAGACACAATGTCATAAATACCCAAAGAGCATGACAAAATAAGTTGCTGGGACATCCTATTTATATAAACAACATTATCTACAAAGCAGACGAGTATAAAATAGCAACGACATGCGCACGCGCAATGAATGATATTAATTATCCTGACCGTGTGTCCTGTGCCAAATTGGTTGATGTTGTTTAGTCAAAAATTTAGGTTAACTGGTTAACTCCACTAATTTGTTGATTGGGTCGCCTGGAAATAGACTGTAAACACATATTAGCGGATGCTGTGGTTGGCTTAATGAATGAGCTCTCTCAAGTGGTTTTAACATAAAACTGTTGAAAATTGCAGTTATTTTCTTTGTCTTCAAACATGAAGTATCTGTCTTCTTGATGTAAGCCTTCTCATGATCGCGCCATTACCTCCAGTCGCGCATTCTTGTCATTTAGTGCAAGTGCAACATTATGCTTCTATTTTATTACTTCTTCAAGAATTTTACGACAGTACGACTGAATCTTCTGCACGTTCCCATCGTGCTTTATATGAAATAAACTGACATTGTTATTTAAGACTTTAAGATATTTGGTGATCAAATACCCAGTATTTGCTCTATTTGTTGACATGGACCAGTTCCTGAGTGAACAAAAGTGTGCGAGTACATAAAGACTTTAGATTGATATCCCCTATTTACTTTGATGTTGTGAGTTATGTCATAGTGGAAACGATGTGTTTAGTTAGTTAGCGCTCGGCTAATAGTACCCGCGAGTAGGTGCCGATAGAATATAGACTAAACAACCTACTTGTGTATTTGTTTTGTGTTTAGCAATACTTGAGCCGCAGAGGGGACACTCGAATCGTGTCGTGTAATTTATTGCTGGGACATTAAGTAGATACATTGGTTTATGACCGTTAATAGTTGTTCTTTAATGACCACCAATAGTAAAGGCAAGTGGGGCAGCCTGTTCGGTGTCGTGCCTGTGGTCGTGCTTGGGATTTTATGGTGTTTTTTCAATTGCCTTGTACTTAGCGCTGCTACCTTTTCCTTAACATGCTATATTTACTTGTGAACATGTGGTAGGTCAGTTGTTTCAATACTGCTATTACTTTCATCTTTATGTCAACAGTTTTTTACCAGGTAAATACCCTTTTGATGGTATGTGTCTTCTTCCTCTCGCATTAATTTCGACCTAAATGGCGCAATGGCGAAACGTCTGCTCTGTGTCGTGAGTTTTATCCTCACATCGGATTTTTTACGATCATACATACAGATGTACATTCCTTCTGCGCGTGCTTGTGTACGTGATTTGTGCTCCTAACGACTCCCACCAGTCACGTCTCCGTAATCCCGGTGTGGGCTCTTTGAAGTGTTTATGTTGTGATTAGCGCAACCCTTACGACGTATCTTGGACAAAACAATAAATTGTTAACGAATGATTAACTAACTATAAAGACGAATTATTAGCCATTATTGTTGGACATCTCATAGATCATTGTCTGTTGAGGTTTGAAGATGAAAATGAAAGGGACTTCCATCTGTATTACTTTCACAATTCAGCTTATAAACAACTACGCATAAAGCGCAATAAGGAATTGTGTGCCAATTTATACCTAATCATTTTTACAAAGACTATTTTAGGATATTATATCAGCCAAATTAATAATATCTAAGCTGTGCAAAAACTGGTCAGACCTTCAAATGTTGACACACCTTTTCCTTGCTCAACATGGTATTAACTGTAAAATAAATTCATAATTAAGTCGGCCTGGCCTTGACCGACGCTAGCAGTATGTGTAATCTTGCTGAGCTGTGCACGACTCGTGTTTGACCTGGTGCATATCGGCTGTGGCGTGACTAGCTCGCGTTCTGTTTGTGCTTTTATTTATACAGGGCTCCATGTGAGCGATGTTGGTATACCTATTATAGTGCCCATCGACGATATGGGCATAGGTCCTTGACTACGAAACGATGTGGCACAGTTTGATGAACTGATATCTAAACCGTTTACTATCGCCTAGATTTTCTAGCCTGTCGAAAATGATCTAGAAAACCGAGAGATTTAATCATATTTAAGAAACTTTTGCAGCATAAATTACGAAAATGGCCAGGAAAAACATTACAAATAACATGGCTTCGTAGTAAATGATTGAGATAAAACTTGGGTGTTTATGACTGAAGGTGGTCTGCAACCTTGAGTATTGCGATGTCATCCATGCGTCACCTCGTGTGACCGGCGGCTGACAACAGATTCATTAGCAATGCATGGGTTAAAGATCGTACTAATACTTTTTCATTGTGACAAACACGAGGATTTTATCGTTACCAGTTTTTAAATCCGGCACCAAGTCACTGTGAACCAGTCAAAGGATGCCAAAAATATTCACGCGAAGGATGACATCAGTGAGATATTAGAAGATAATTTTGGAAAGGATTTCTGGCAGCTTGATCACGAACAATTCATTCGGTCGAAATGCAATTTACCTAACAGATGGACGTGATGTAAGATGACACATGAAACGCACAGCGCACGCACTACATTTGGTAGCAATTGAACTTATTTATTTACCAGTTGACCATGGTTTTGGTATCCGAAGTCACGGCCGGAGTTCGAAAGTACCCGAGTAGATTCCGCTCTAGTTCGCCTCTGTGTTTATATTGAGTATTACTGTTTGATCTACGTGTTACGTTGACATAGGGTTCCGATGTTTGTCATGTTCAGATATTAGTTTTAGGTTTGTATGTGAGCCTTTGATCAAACCATTTGATCTCACAAATGTCCTGGGAGGCCCATACAAAGAGAAATATTTTCATTCGTACCACATTCGTATGTAAAATGAAGATTAAAACATAATTCGTCTGCGCTTGGGTCAAAGCTGAAATGTTTCAAACAATCCGGACTAGTTGTATTGTTGCTGACATTTCATTTGCTACCCTTCTCACGTCCAACTCTCGGACCATGTTTTTATTTAACGAAATAACTTGATAAAGTATTGTTGTTGTAAAGGGAGAGCAGAGACTGTCGGTGCGCTGTGATAAATTATTCCCGTTGTCATCCGTAGACCAACAAGACTGCTACATCCGACGATTTCAAGGGGATTTCTGAGAGCACTCGGAAGACGTAATAGCTCGATTCCACTTTGGTTTATCTGTTACCTTCGAGCATCCTGTGAATATAAACTAAGAATCCCACGAGACTGCTTCCAAATGCTATTTATATTCAAAACACACTGCAAGTGCAAATCCAATTCAACAAATACGATGTTTACTTACCCGACTTAATAGTTTCGCCGCAAATAATCCCCCGGTGGCCTTGCAACTAGTTAAGAGTGACGTTATAGTTACTGCCGTTATAACCGGCGACTATGTAACTAATGGCCGCGCAGGCGCATACTACAACGCTGAAAGGGAAATTAACACTGATTGAAAAAGGCGTCGGTTGAGTGCTGTAATAGATAGAACGTGTACTGCTTCAACCTGTTCTAGTCAACTATCTACACTGCCTCAACTTAATTTTTTGCTGTGCAAAATGTGTTCAAAAATTCTGGAATGATGTTTCTTGATCTTTCTTTTATCGTTACTTTAATTTGATTGTTTATGTTCAGATCATTAAAGAGTATGTTATCTATACACAAATTACTTATCGCGGCGTGACCTTTGACTGATATTACCGTTATCATTTTTTTATGATACTGAAGTTTTGGTGTTCCTTCTTTGTCTTTACGCTCTAAAATAACATTTTTCATTCAGAACTCTTCGATTCCTTTTCTTTTCTTCATAGATATTTCAAGATTTACCAAACTTCGTATAAAAGTTAAATCCGCCTATCGATCATATTCGTTGTAACCTACTCTCCAAGTTTGACATTTAAATATTCGTTATTCTGTCCATGTCCCAATGATTAAGCACACTTATCGTCACCTCACATTTCTCTGCTTTATTGTCTACTGCATAAAGATTATAATCGTTTGCGTCTATTAGTAGTTGTAATACATGGATAGCACAGATTGTATAAGTGGTAGGTTTTTGTGTAATTTAATCGAAATGTATTCGCATATCGATTGGGTTACGTCACGAGTTGTCACGAGCAGTCCGCGGTCCTTGAGCGATGTTATATTGTTTCCACTAACTTCATTATTGAAGATCTCAGCTTTATTACGGTATCTTTTATTTTGTGCTCTTTTAATTATTGTTCATTCTCCTTTCTTTACTTTCCGTCTTTTATTCTGTCTGTAAGGTTATTTTCGTCTGAGTAAATTTGTTCAGGTTCGGATATGACTGTACTGTACGGAATTCTTTATTACTATGTTCTTTGTTACACTCTAATGAAAGTTAAGTTAATAAAACAAACATTTAACAACTTCTAATTTGGCTCGCGAAACTTGAAAACCTAATTTGAATAATGATGTTAAATTACCTGCCTGAAGTAATTAGACTCGCAAAACAGTTATACACTTGACATTTAACGGTACTGAATTTATATTAAAAGAATTATGTAATGTAGGTAAAATGAAAACTTAAGTAATGTTTACGGAACATTAGGATACAAATACATGACACATGTGGTTGCGTCATCGATAAAATAAACGAACACCGTGTGAGAATGATCGAAACTTCGACCGACATCAATTAGACACTACAAAGAAAAACAACTTTATACAGCTAAATATATTTTTTAGTTTAATTGGTCACGGAATGGCGCTTCAAAAGCTTTTTAGATTGTTCGTGTGATGCATTGTTCTGATTCCAATTAAAACGACTTTAGCAGTTCACGGAGCACGCACTTTTCTCATTAACTACTTAACCGTATCAGTTGAGACTTAACGTTGACACTTCTTCTTTGATCCCCTAAAAAATAAGATTTTTGGAGGTCGTAAGTGATCCTCAGAAGTCGAAGTCGATCGATCCGATGCGGATAAGTGCGAGAGTGATCTCCAAAGATCACCGCATTATTACTTGGATTCGCACAAGTGTTTCCTTACGTAACTGTGTTCCAAAGTGTACCATTAAGTAGATGACTGCGGTCTTAGTGATTGTACGGTCCCCGGGGATTGCCGGGTTCCAGATAACTTCCTACCGTTTGATTTTGTACTTAGAAATAATGTGTTGGAAACATTCGCGATAGAATGCTTAAACGAGAATGAATACGTCATCGTTTATTAAAGAGACTCTCTTATAGGTGTTTTAGTAGTTATGAATGTGGAATATACATCAAATATTCTAACTGAAAAGAAACCTCCAACTCTTAAGGAACTTGAAGCATACAAAGCAAAGTAAATATTAGCAATGCGCAGAGTGTACGTGGTTTATCTTGACTGCGAATCGTAGGAGTGATTGAGGAAAAGGCTCGCTAATATAGCCCCTGTCAGCCCTGCATTCTTTCTTAGAATTCATTATGTTTACTCGTGTTTTATTTAAAAATTACTTGAGCTGACAGATAAAGAATAAACAATCCTACTTAGTGGAAGCTTCTAAAAGGTTTTATTTTATCACAAAATCTTCTATATCAAAGCCGGAAATGAACTCGGTGAAAACTGTTGCCCGTTTTCCGCAATAGACATAAAGACCCTATTGCTTGGAACGACGAGCCCTATCAATGAATACGAAACTATTTCCTGAAATAGAAAGCTTTTACATATTTAATTTCACAGCCCAACTGTCTAACAGCCTCCCATTCAATTTGTATAATCCTTTAACCTTTTGTTACGACACACGAAGATGAGCTCGAGCCCACGTCTGATGAAGACGCATTACAAAACCTATTTCAGTAATATTCATGCAGAAATCTAATATGCGGGGTCCATTCTAAATACTGCAATCTTTCAATCGAGAGTCAAGGCGAGCGGTAATGCCCACTGATGTCACCGTGGCTAAAATAACACTGAATACATACCTGCTGACTGTGGTATTCTAATAGGCAACGTTTAAAAATGTCCCAGAGTTAGAATTGCCGTTGGCCATGTCGTAATGAATTCATGATTCAGATTCATGAACTTT
This sequence comes from Heliothis virescens, assembly GCA_002382865.2. Classification (NCBI taxonomy): domain Eukaryota; kingdom Metazoa; phylum Arthropoda; class Insecta; order Lepidoptera; family Noctuidae; genus Heliothis; species Heliothis virescens. The sequence goes on along the minus strand of NWSH02000329.1, from coordinate 12,385,079 downwards.
GCAAAACATTTCGTGCAGGATCAAAAACAAATCGACCAAGAGTAGATGAATGAATGGTGCGATCATCATTACCAATGTCAACGGTGATAACATTGATAGTAAGAAGCTAGTTGATAACATCACATCTCGGCCTCCAGTACAATTATCATCCACACACGAACAGGTTTTTCCATCAGCCCGCTTCTAATGACATTAGAACTGCTACAACAATAAAGGTTAATTACAAATTAATGTTGCATCGTGTACGCCGATATGTTTGTTCTATTGTTTCAGTCATCGTAAAAACTAGTTTACGCACATTTCAGTTTCTTTTATAATATTACTGTGGAGGTTTTAGTTACATAAAGGCTGGACCTTTTGTCGTGGTTGGTCCAAATGGAAATGTAATCATGTCGCACAATGGGGATTATCCTCGGGCATATATTGACTAGTATTGGACAATATTGTTATTTTTAAATGTATAAATATGGCGAATAGTAGCAGTGACTAAAGTAGACGAAGTAGTGAAGATTTTCAACAACAAAAAATAAATTGAAGTCAAAATCAGTCAAATAAATACTAAAGTAAGGGCTCTACATATTATTGATTTGTAATTTTGTTGATTGTTCAGTTTCGTGCCTGTTCCTCATTGTGTTTGAATGTTTTTCAATTTATAGGAAGTTATTAATTCTATGATATTATTCTATTGATTTGGTTGTTATTTGGCTTTTAATAGGCGCAGGCACGTATTTGAATCGGTCGTGAGTAAATCTAATGGTATTCGTCCAATGTTAGTAAACATCCTAGCCACTAAGTAACGTACTACAGATGCAATTTTCCTCTTTTCTTTTCTGTTTCCCTGGTCCTGTTTAAGTAATGTTAAATGCTATTAAATACAGTTTAAGTTTTTCATTAAACGTGGTGGTCAACAGCACACTTTAGTTTTTTTTACAAAAATGAACTAGAGAAAATTACAAAATTATATTACGTTTATTTCCTTTAATTTTCCTCAGTCGATATAACGTAAGAATTATTTAATTTAATATAATACAAAATAAAATACCGCTTCGAATAAATAAACTGTAAAAATATACGATGACAGCCGTTGTAAAAACATTTATTTTTCATTTCATCGCTGAAACTCACGCCAAGTCTACGGAAGACTGTTTTACGATAAAATAATACACTCTATTACTAATAAACTACTTCTAACTGCCACCAAGTGTAATTACTGTAATATCAGTTACTCGTCAGCTAGAGGAATGACGTTGACAACGCTACGTTGACACGTTTGTGGATTTCATTAAAATCAGATGCTGGTTACAATACATTCTTAAATTCACATCATCTCCAGAATTTTGAAGAGCACGATTATCATTTAAATTGAAGAACTTATAAAATAGTTAGAAATGAAATATCTTACCTAATCAAAATATTTAAATTAGCGTTCATCGATCACCCTGACCGACCATTCAAATGAGCAGAAAAAAACAAAATACAAGAAAATGTTCAGAGCGTGCGACAAGCCATCAGTCGTCAGCGGACTGTCATTCGCACGTCGAAGAAATATTACAATATAGAACTGCAAGTTGGCTGCTGGCTTACTTCTCTAGACCTTGACCCAAAAATAACAAAACATTCGAGTTGACACCCTGACATCGAACGTCTAGAATACTTTTCGTTCACGAGTGTGAGCGCCATTGTTCTCGCTTCAGAGATCACTCCGTTTTCAGACTAGCGTCAGAACGTGATTAATGCAGTTTTTATCCGCACCACGGCTATGCAAATTGAAAGGCAATATTTGCTCTCGATATTCAGATTAGTTGAGAATCAGAAACGTCACCCTGATCTCTTTGAACGCTATGAATATGGGATCACATTTATTGAGTTATTCAGTATTCTGCTTTCCAGTCGACTGCCAATAGACCCAATAGCTGTGCTCTTTTAAACAGGTTTTCATTGTATACGAAATTAACGATTTTATAACTATCGTTGCATGTGCTGCCATCTCTTAGATGACTTAGAAATAATAAAGCAAACTAGTTATGTAAGAAGTTTGTTACATGAAACAGGAAATATTAACATAACCGGCTCCCCCGAAAACAAAATTTAATAAAATAAATGTTACAGAGACGAAAATTCCTCCGTGAAATACTAGTTCAAGCAACGTTTGACATTGCTTACGGTTAATATGAAAATAAAAAGTGTTCCGAATAGTTGACCTACATAATATGAGCGTAACAAATGATTTATGGCAAAGCAAACCACTTGATATTCAAGTGTTTCATAACTGAGTGTGTAAACACGCGGAATGTCTTGGTGAAGTACTACAATAACTCAATAGCGTGTATAATTGGATAATAGTGATAATCTTTCTTTATGAGCGCGGCCTTGCGCCGGCCGAGAGTGAGCCTCGCCAGCGCCGCGCACTCGCTGCACATTACGCCTAGCACCACTGCATCAACGTTGCTTGGAGCCAAATGCGGTGACAGATTTTAATACTGCTCACTTTTGCCAACTCCTACTAGGTACAGTTTTTTGGCCCACTGTTCTCAATTATCGTAGCATTGGACTAATACCAAGCGATAATGACATGTTTAAAAACTTCAAACGATAATGTACTCTAAAGTTTAGCAGTTAGGATTTAGAATGGTCCGTATTAGCTTCCAATGCTTCCAAGGTCAAGGGAGTTACTCAATAAGACCGGTCGTGTATGACACTGTGTCTGTTCGTTGCATAATTTCCCGCGGTTCGTGTTCACGACTCCAAAGATGTCTCGGCACACTCGTTTCTATATTTCTACCATTTTACGAATCAATAAAACCTTTTTTATGCGAGGCTGGTTTTAGTTTGCTTGAATATGGCGGATGTGACGCAAGCGCACAGGTATGCTAAAGTCCTGGTTTTTCTGCTGGTTTTATATGTTAAACAGGTACAGTATTGTACGAATAAGTAAAAAATCTTTGTGGTGTTGTGCGGTAGCTGGTGCTCATGGAAACGGCCTTGGTAACAAACAACAGTTTCCAGCGTCAGTCGATAACATTGCACTTTGTTGTTATTGATTGGATTCGGAACCTAAATCGCTTTGTAGAACAATAGAATTTCCATTAGTAATTCCAAGAAACAACTTCTTAACTTTTGATAACACTAATGAAAATTTGCTTCGTCCAACTCTATAAAATTGGCAACTCCAAGATCTTCTACAAATCATAAATCTAAACGAACATGTCTAAAGCATTCAGATAAACAATCTCAACACAGTTATATTGCTAGTAACTGCCAGCATATACGAGTGTCCAGCATTCTGGTATACAACCGATGTCCCACGGGACCGCCCGCTCCGCCAATTGCCCGATACTGATTGTATTTACGAACTAATATTGATATCAAATAAAGGAAATTGTAACTACATGAGCATAGGACCACAACTATAAGGAAACAAACTCATTGACGAGTATTATTTCGATGTAGATAACGTTATACCAAGGAGTTAGAAACAGGAAAATACAAATGTTAATTTGACCATATTCGAAGTCATCGCTATCAAGGCAATGAAGTAATCAACACGTTAATAATATCCGCACTAACAATGCTGCTATAACAATAACAGGTGCAGTTTCATAAATGTCAATTTGTTTGCATCCTAGAAAAAATGTAATCAGCAGTTTTTAATGAACGCACTCAATTAAATAACATAAATAAAACCGAGTACATTATAGATAATGAATAAAGTATCAGCAAATATCGTCATTGATATTCCGAACGTGTTGTAGTAATAGAAGTACGCGTGTTAGCAGGTAACGTAAGCGTTGCATCAGCAACACAAATTAGCTCATCATCCACAATTGTTGGGAAACGTTTCTAGCAATGCAATGTAGCTGATACGACTCACTAGTTATTGGCAGACTGGTTTTTATCGAACACGATTTTGATAGCGCCTTCATTTGGGAAAATACTCAAACAAATGATCCGAATAGAAAGTTTCCTGAACTTATCTATCAGATTAAAGTATGTAAAAATCTATTCAAGGTTATTTAGAAGGTCACCAGACGTTTTAAACAATAATTCAAATAAAAAGCAAGCACCGTCATAAATTCAGAAAGAAACATTAGTCACAAACACCATTAATCTTCTATCGAAGTTAGCGAAATGAAGTCTTGATAAATTCACAATAATACTTAGGCACAAATAACGCGTGACGGTGGCCTATTCATTTGGGCAACAAAGCTGGCCGCCCGGCTGCGATCAATAATGCCGAACCACCGGGTGCCGATCCCATAACCCTCCAGCGCTGATAGCCGACCTCTAAACCTTGATTAGCTTGAACTTCCACAAAAGGGAATTTGGAAAATTGTAATCTGAACAATAACTGTACTATTTGGAGCACCCTCCGGCATTGCTAATGACATGTGTTTTAAGTCACATTTTGTCTTTTATGGCTCCGGGAAATTCCGAACGGTAACGGATTGTTTTCGTCTGAGGCGTGTCCGTATGAAATTCGGAACAAAGGAAAGGCGGTGATAGCTCTACAGCGTCAATAATAAATTCTGTTTGCTTAATTTAACTTTTAAATTCTTCGGATAAATTGCAAACAAATTAAGGGATGATAAATAATTAAAGTTATGATGAAAAAAAAAAATATCTGTGGGACACTCAGCGAAGCAATTCGAAGGGTGTAATTATGAGTGGCTCTGCAATAAAATAAATAGCAGCGCATCAACATTCCACTTTCAATTAATGTGAAAAGTTCCAGTTTTGAAATGAAGTGTGCCAGTTTTAATGGGTGCACATAACTCAGTGCAGCAAACGCCCCATCTCTCGATAGTCTGCCAGATTCTGGCGGCGTTTGATCGCTATCCGTCATTTTTGGACTATTAATATATTGGAGGCAAGTGCTCTATTTTTAGCAAGCGCAGTTTCGTAAACGTCCATGAAATAGCGGGTTGAAAATTCCTTTGGGTGTTCCAGTTTTTCCACCTTGAAAATTGTCTTGATTGGTCTACTTTCTGTGGTCCAAATGCATTTTAAGTAGCCCAACTGTCTTTCAAACTTCCCGTTCGCAACTCGCCTCCGGACTTTCTGAATGCAGCTTCGGAACTTTGTTGACTTAAAATTACTTTCAGTTCCACATCGAATTGAAAGTTAAAAAACGTAACCCTCGTTCTTTGGGTAAAAATATCAAACGAAACATATTCTGAAGATTTATAGATCAAAGAGAGATTTGTAAAAGAAGAAATTTAAATTGATTTCTTATGCTAAATATTCGCTTGGTTTTCATTAGATAGAGTATTTACATCGCAATTATTGATTGCGATGTAAACTGTGCACTAGTAAGGCTTAATTCTTCAGGAACGCTTAAATTTTTCCAGTTATTGATCAAGGAAAGATTCGTTCTTAGTGAGTTGTTTTGAATCGAAATTCACTTAAATAAAATGCGTCTATTAGGTTCTTAGATCTGAAATATCTAGTTTATTAAATGGAGTATCTTCATAAAATGTTTGCTCAAGAAAACCTAATCCCCGCAAACCTCTAAATAAAGCAAATATTCTCAGATTGATAAAGCAGTGTAATTNGTTGAAGTTTTTAGATCTGAAATATCTAGTTTATTAAATGGAGTATCTTCATAAAATGTTTGCTCAAGAAAACCTAATCCCCGCAAACCTCGAAATAAAGCAAATATTCTCAGATTGATAAAGCAGTGTAATTATTAACGCTTATCTTCACAACCGGTCCTTTGCGAACTGAACGACCAGAAAATTACCGGTTGTTTTATCCCTGTCTGCAGAATAATTATTAGATGGTGAACAATACAATCCTGATTAGGCGGCTTGCGAGAATCTGTGCGTGATGGAAGCGAAGCATTCAACGTTGTCTTGTTATTAGTTCATTTCCTCACGGGAGTTATTTTATTATCTTTTAGTAATCTCTTGTTTTCCTTGTCTGCAGGTACAACGGAACGAGCATGCCTCNACATCGCAATTATTGATTGCGATGTAAACTGTGCACTAGTAAGGCTTAATTCTTCAGGAACGCTTAAATTTTTCCAGTTATTGATCAAGGAAAGATTCGTTCTTAGTGAGTTGTTTTGAATCGAAATTCACTTAAATAAAATGCGTCTGTTGAAGTTTTTAGATCTGAAATATCTAGTTTATTAAATGGAGTATCTTCATAAAATGTTTGCTCAAGAAAACCTAATCCCCGCAAACCTCTAAATAAAGCAAATATTCTCAGATTGATAAAGCAGTGTAATTATTAACGCTTAATCTTCACAACCGGTCCTTTGCGAATTGAACGACCAGAAAATTACCGGTTGTTTTATCCCTGTCTGCAGAATAATTATTAGATGGTGAACAATACAATTCTGATTAGGCGGTCTNATTAGGTTCTTAGATCTGAAATATCTAGTTTATTAAATGGAGTATCTTCATAAAATGTTTGCTCAAGAAAACCTAATCCCCGCAAACCTCTAAATAAAGCAAATATTCTCAGATTGATAAAGCAGTGTAATTATTAACGCTTAATCTTCACAACCGGTCCTTTGCGAATTGAACGACCAGAAAATTACCGGTTGTTTTATCCCTGTCTGCAGAATAATTATTAGATGGTGAACAATACAATTCTGATTAGGCGGTCTGCGAGAATCTGTGCGTGATGGAGGCGAAGCATTCAACGTTGTCTTGTTATTAGTTCATTTCCTCACAGGGGTTATTTTATTATCTTTTAGTAATCTCTTGTTTTCCTTGTCTGCAGGTACAACGGAACGAGCATGCCTCATCACGGGCTCCGTCGACGGCATCATGGTGGTGCTGGACTTCATCATGGACAAGATCAAGGAGAAGCCCGAGCTCGTCAAGCCCTTCCCGGAGGGCGTCGACACCAAGATGCCTCAGGATAGAGATAAGCAGGTATGAACACATTCTAAGAAACTTGAACTACAACAAAATTGTGAGAACAATGTTCTGCAGTTGGAAAATTCTGGAACAAAACTAGGTAAAACAAAGTTTGATCAGCGGGGCAAGAAGTGTCCATACTGTTGTCGCTATTATAAGTGAATTCAGTACTATACCGCAACTTTGCTCCGTTGAAAAGATATCAAATACTGTTTTAGCAATTTCGGAGCACAGTTTTACATAATGGCACCGCACATAATAAACTCTTACAACAAAACATTAAGGGACACTTTGGGTGTTTGAATGTGCGGATGTGACCTTTTTGCCGTGCATAAATTAGCCAGTATCCGTCCTGCTTTTCGACGTAGATAAGCCGCGAACCATATTTGATAATGTCTTGACGCGTAAGCAAAAACTGGGGTATCTTCGGTCTTCAATCATCGCATTAGGGCTGTCATGGCGGCCGCATACGGGAACGGGAGTGGCGCATAAATTGTAAGCAACGCTACGAAACCGAGACAAATGGCCGCCATTTATACGGAACCCCTAAATAAGTGTAATGTTCCAGTCGCGTCGTGTATCGCCCTGATATTTGATAGGGATTTTGGATTTAGGAAGTGTTGCGGAAGATGTCGGAGCCTCTGATTATATTTATTGTTTGTTTTTGTTTTCCCGGGAAATTGATCCGAGAGAAACTTCAATCATTTGGGAGTAGGTACTTGCTTTTCTAGAATAGGTTCTGTAGGTCCGGATGGGTATAACATCTGCTGTAACCCGCTTTACATTCGTACAACTCTCAATTTAGAATTTTATTAGTGCAGTATAAAAGCAAACAATGTAAAGGGTTATAAACATGTATTACTCCACAGCACTGGAACATAAAATACTCCAAACAAAAAATACTGCTACAATTGTACTGAAATGTAACAATTACATACTTATGGCAGTTTCCCCGGCACTGGGCGTNAGAAACTTCAATCATTTGGGAGTAGGTACTTGCTTTTCTAGAATAGGTTCTGTAGGTCCGGATGGGTATAACATCTGCTGTAACCCGCTTTACATTCGTACAACTCTCAATTTAGAATTTTATTAGTGCAGTATAAAAGCAAACAATGTAAAGGGTTATAAACATGTATTACTCCACAGCACTGGAACATAAAATACTCCAAACAAAAAATACTGCTACAATTGTACTGAAATGTAACAATTACATACTTATGGCAGTTTCCCCGGCACTGGGCGCGAGCGCTCGTGCCAAAACTGTTATATTTACATATTTGTTCAGCCTCTTCGCCATACATTGTGTGCTATGTAGTACATAGCATTTACTATGTGTGTCAGGGTGGCACGAACGAGCCAGGAATTCAGTCTCATGGGTCTTGTACGATCGCTAATTGTTTCATTCATTTTCAATTCAGTGATTTCATTTATTACATTTAAAGAAATTCTGAAGAAGTTAAGATTACACGAGCCGCGTCAGAAAGAATATTATTATTTGTAACTATGTAAGAAACTGACACTGTAAAGTAAAATAGTCCATTCATTGCAGGCAAACTTTCTGAGAACCGATTAAGCCAGGGGTGCTCAACTCGAGCCCGCTTGTCTGCCCACCGAGCTCGNTGAGCGCTCGCTGTGCCAAAACTGTTATATTTACATATTTGTTCAGCCTCTTCGCCATACATTGTGTACTATGTAGTACATAGCATTTACTATGTGTGTCAGGGTGGCACGAACGAGCCAGGAATTCAGTCTCATGGGTCTTGTACGATCGCTAATTGTTTCGATCATTTTGATTTTGAATTCAGTGATTTCATTCGATCATTATATTTAAAATTCCTATGATATATAATTCTGAAGAACTTTAATTTACACGAGCCGCGTAAGAAAGAATATTATTATTTGTAACTATGTAAGAAACTGACACTGTAAAGTAAAATAGTCCATTCATTGCAGGCAAAGTTTCTGAGAACCGATTAAGCCAGGGGTGCTCAACTCGAGCCCGCTTGTCTGCCCACCGAGCTCGGCTTTTCACTCAAGAAATTTAATTAAATTAACGCAACTATAAATTAACTTGATGCTTCTGGTTCCGTTTAGTGAAAACTTGTAATATTTTACACAAAGCGCAAGTTTTTCATTGCAATTTGTTATAGTTCTTTTAAACGATTAAATAGTTACAGTAGACACAGTGATTAACGCTCAATCCTTCTCTGGGTGAGAAGAGGCCTGTGCCCAGCAGTAGGACGATAAAAAGGCTAAGGAAGAAGACACAGTGAAAATGCTGAGTTTTCTTCATGTAATAGCAGGTTAAATTCATGAATGTGTTAATTAGGCCAAAAAGGTCGAGTCGACCATCTGGTATCGATGAAAAAAACTGTACATTGTAAGAACACGATATCGATTAACTCATAATAGACGGCTATTAAAATATTAAACAAATTTTCTTCACGTTGTTCGCCGCGATGGCGTGAACGATTTTAAACGGTATCAACGCTGGCATATTAAATTAGCGGCGAGCGAGGGCGCGCCACGTGCTCCCACCACGTGCTCGCCGTACTGATCACAATGATCAATAACTCATAATTGTGTAACGACGAACATTGTTTTATAAACGTTTTTATACAAATTNCGCTCAATCCTTCTCTGGGTGAGAAGAGGCCTGTGCCCAGCACTGGGACGATAAAAAGGCTAATGAAGAAGACACAGTAAAAAGCTGAGTTTTCTTCATGTAATAGCAGGTTAAATTCATGAATGTGTTAATTAGGCCAAAAAGGTCGAGTCGACCATCTGGTATCGATGACAAAAACTGTACATTGTAAGAACACGATATCGATTAACTCATAATAGACGGCTATTAAAATATTAAACAAATTTTCTTCACGTTGTTCGCCGCGATGGCGTGAACGATTTTAAACGGTATCAACGCTGGCATATTAAATTAGCGGCGAGCGAGGGCGCGCCACGTGCTCCCACCACGTGCTCGCCGTACTGATCACAATGATCAATAACTCATAATTGTGTAACGACGAACATTGTTTTATAAACGTTTTTATACAAATTATTTTGCGGTTCAAAACCTTTACTTTAAGCAGAGTAGACACTGATGGAGTTCTGGGCATCGGATTTTCCTAATCGCCACACGTATTGGTTTTACTAATATCGAAAAACAATCTCGTGTTTTTGTGGCACGCCACGACAGTCACGTAATAAATCTAAATAGTAATATAGGTAGAGGCACTGAAACAAAAAGGTTGGCGAGCTCTGAAAATATTGATCATCGTAACACATGTTATGGACAACGTCGTTTGATCGCGGAATGAATTCAATTAATGGCTGGCCGAAGCTTTTATTTATTTTGTTCTATCGAGAGCGAAACAATAATAAAATCCGCAATATCTGGTAGTCCAACCGATACAAACATTTATAACCGGCCACATTTTACCAGAAGAATATTTTTGTATAGAATGCAGTTCTACTGCGTCCAAACTAAATGGGACATTGTTAATGATAGACACAATCAGTGTTGTATATCAAGTGTCGAGCATAATATGACTATTCGGCGTTATCTCAACAGCCGGCACTGTTGCACTAGATAAAAATACACTCCGTTCTACATCGTATTGTGAATTTATAGACTGGCTGGAAGTTTTCAAACTATACCTAAATAGGTTGGGTAGCTAATTGATTTATCAACGCTTGATTTATTCCTAGTAATAAACGTTTTGCATGTTTTTTTTGCAGTCCAACAGGACCACATCATAGTCGTGACAAAAATAAATATAACTATTTTACTTTTGTAAAAAAGATTTCTTAATCTTTCCCGAACTCCTTTACCCATTCAGGCTTGCCACCCACGTCCGTTTTATCAGGTAGCATGGTATCCTGTGAAACTTGATCAAAAAGCTCTTGAACAGACCCANGTATTCCTAGTAATAAACGTTTTGCATGTTTTTTTTTGCAGTCCAACAGGACCACATCATAGTCGTGACAAAAAAAATATAACTATTTTACTTTTGTAAAAAAGATTTCTTAATCTTTCCCGAACTCCTTTACCCAT
>NWSH02000329.1:12343218-12369682 GCA_002382865.2 Heliothis virescens | reverse complement strand
CCCGGCCGCGCGGAGCCGCGTGCCCGCAGCTGGCCGCGGCCGCCGCCCGCACCCGCACGCTCCCGCCTCCCACTCCCGCACTTTACCCATCATTATGTAATGCTGTTACGGTTAAGGAATTTCAATGTTGTAGGATAAGGTAGCTAGTTGTCATTGTTCATCGTACGGAACCGCAGAGGTTCGGTCAGCCGCGGCCGGCGGAGACTGTCCGCCGGTCGCTCTCATCCTCCCATTTTAATTTTAATAGCTAAATGTTGTTGAATTTGTTGATAGAGTGGTTTATTGTAATTACTATAGGTAGTTTAGTGGGTATACACACGAAGGTGGCAGCCGTTGGGTGCGCTAGGCTAGAGTAAGGTTCGATACTGTGTTTAGGAAAATGGCTGTGCGTTCAAGTCGAACTCAACATTAAGACATCACCATAACGCTTGTTTCTGAAGGGCGCGAATCGCACACGACGCTCGCGCGCACTCTTGGCGCCGCTCGCCACATCGTGGCGCCGCTGGCCACTTGGTGGCGCTGCTGGCCACTCGGTGGCGCCTCTCGCTACTCGTGGTGCCGCTAGCTCACTCACTATCTGTATATAATTGCATAACATTTTTCATTTACGTTTTCTCCTTGCTCATTGTCATCAATTTATTAAAGACTGAGGAATCAACTCGCGCATATTGACATCGTCACGAACGCGTCCCAAACGGTAGGGATTAATTGTAATATATAATTGTTTTAATCATTAAAATAAAAATTTCGCTCGGTTTCACGTGGGCTCGTCTGCCAGGGCGCAGTCGTGTGCGATTCCCGCAGTACACTCGCGGCGTTTACTGTTCCATTGTTAGTCACAGTTTGATTGTTGTTGCCCAACCTTTCGATTTCCATTAATTGGCCGCCGCTGCGAGTGTACGGAGTGAGCGGCGCATGAGCGGTCCGCAGCAGCGTTCGGCCTGTCGGCCCGTCGAGCGCCGGTCAGTCGTTGTCTCATCAACCTTTACACATGTTGAGATTGATATGTTATACTAATTCTATTGAATTATAACTTGTTGCGTATTATAAGTATGTATAGAGCGAGCTCCGGCTCCGTACGTTATGTGTAAATGTCATACGTTGATAACATTTGTTGCTGTACAGTTCAGTGATGGAATTTTTATTTTTTATTATTAATATTTTTTGTTAACTTGGTTTACGATAAACGGGTCTGCAATGTTATGTAACGAGAATATAATTTTTAATTAAGTTTGAATTTAAAATGCAATGTTGAATAATAAATATGTTTTGAATTTAAAATTCACTATATTTTAGTCAATGTTTATTATTGTTTAGTTAGTTGTACTGTCAGATTGATTTTCTAATGAAGTGTTATTTTGCAATGTTGTAAATGATAAGAGGTAAAAATGGAAGGTTACAATGTCTTAGTGTTTAAAAGCTCGAAACCAATTGAAAGGTACCTTGAACATTGTCTATATTATATTAACATTAATAAATGCAAAAACTAAATGCGTTATTTTATTTAACTACAGATTACAGATATGCGTTAAATCCCTGTTTATTAGTCGTGAGCTAGTGCTTAGGCGCCAGCATACCTTAGTGCCAGGTACCAACTCCGGTTCCTTTCACTCTCAACAATCGTTACTATACCATTATAGTAACGATACTTGTCCATTCAAGTTTACAATAGAGCTTATTCGCCGCTGCGAGATGGAAACAGCAATAATACTGCTAGCTGGGCAAAAAAATTAGTTAAAAGCATGCAAGTGATTTGGTTAATCACATTATTTTTGGCTACTTTTCAGTTATTTTCTCAATCTGGGATGACTATAAAACAAAAACAGTAATAAGTTGGCTATCATTTTATTATCAAAAATGTCACTTGGATACATTACAATATAGGTACACGTGTACATAAACGCAAAATAATACATTTCGTACAAAAATACGAAGAAATGGACGGNTCAGATACACGTTAAATCTTCATTAGTCGTGAGCTAGTGCTTAGGCGCTAGCATACCTTAGTGCCAGGTACCAAGTCCGGTTCCTTTCACTCTCAACAATCGTTACTATACCATTACATTAACGATACTTGACCATTAAGTTTACAAATGAGCTTATTCGCCGCTGCGAGATGGAAACAGCAATAATACTGCTAGCTGGGCAAAAAATTAAGTTAAAAGCATGCAAGTGATTTGGTTAATCACATTATTTTTGGCTACTTTTCACTTATTTTCTCAATCTGGGATGACTATAAAACAAAAACAGTAATAAGTTGGCTATCATTTTATTATCAAAAATGTCACTTGGATACATTACAATATAGGTACACGTGTACATAAACGCAAAATAATACATTTCGTACAAAAATACGAAGAAATGGACGGATTTCCTTTTCAGATCACACAATGTTAAGTAAAAAAATCTTAGCAACTAAATAAAATATGTATGACAAAATAGGTACATAAATAATGAAAATAAACTTAATACTCATAGATGCCTTTTAGAGGAAGTACAGACGACAGCAGGTGAAGCTATCCGAATCGGTCAAATTTTACCAATGTAATGTTAACCTTCAACTATTGTGCTAATGTTGAAAATCTATTGAAGAAATTTGACCGATTGAGGTAGGTTGATGTGCTGGCGTGTGTACATAAAATTCGAAATATTACACAGATCTAATAGCAGAGCTTTATCCTTATACATCTGAGATGTAGAAAAAATCTATTGTTGAATCTNCACGTGTACATAAACGCAAAATAATAAATTTCGTACAAAAATACGAAGAAATGGACGGATTTCCTTTTCAGATCACACAATGTTAAGTAAAAAAACCTTAGCAACTAAATAAAATATTTATGACAAAATAGGTACATAAATAAAAAATAATTAAAATAAACTTAATACATATAGATGCCTTTTAGAGGAAGTACAGACGACAGCAGGTGAACCTATCCGAATCTGTCAAATTTTACCAATGTAATGTTAACCTTCAACTATTGTGCTAATGTTGAAAATCTATTGAAGAAATTTGACAGATTGAGGTAGGTTGATGTGCTGGCGTGTGTACATAAAATTCGAAATATTACACAGATCTAATAGCAGAGCTTTATCCTTATACATCTGAGATGTAGAAAAAATCTATTGTTGAATCTATTGTGTCGTAGTCAATTATAAATACTTATAAAAAACTCATTAGACGCAGCCCTATATAAATAAACCTACACTGGTATACAAGCTCAATAATATCAGACTCGAAAACTTGGTTTATAAGACGTATGCAAGTCAAAATAATAATATTACAATAAATCATTACATCAAAAACTTCGTAATTATATAAAAACAATCGAAAGTGTCACTGAAATGGCTTCACAGAACAGTTATTGAGTTCATATTATAATCATAGAGAAGTACCCCAACTACGTATTTACGTATAAAATTAACTAAATTGGAAAATATATTGCTTGACTTATGTACACTTATTTTTTACTTACGCATAATATTNTTAATAAATCATTACATCAAAGACTTCGTAATTATATAAAAACAATCGAAAGTGTCACTGAAATGGCTTCACAGAACAGTTATTGAGTTCATATAACATTAGAAAAGTATCCGAACTCTTGTATTTACGTATAAAATTAACTAAATTGGAAAATATATTGTTTGACTTATAAACACTTATTTTTTACTTACATTATCTTACATAATATTAATCTATGCTATCGATACGAAAGTACTCCCAACATTAATGCACTGGCCAAAGAAAGTTTAATGATTGACGCGCGTCAAATTAAAAACAATAAAATTCACGCGAATCGTATGAATTATCGATTTCATTAATCGCTCAATTCACCAAGTATTTTACAAGCAATCATGGTAAATCACTATTCAGGATTTCACTTTCAGAATTTTGACATATTGTACCTTATGTTGTGCCATTTGATTATGTAGGTACACATGTATAGCTTAGATATCTAGGCCATAACCATGTATTTCCGTCATTCTCTTTCAGTTGCTCCAACACTTATATTTTTCTTAAATATAATGAAGTCTACCATACATAGTACTAGCTAACTTATGNATAAATCATTACATCAAAAACTTCGTAATTATATAAAAACAATCGAAAGTGTCACTGAAATGGCTTCACAGAACAGTTATTGAGTTCATATTATAATCATAGAGAAGTACCCCAACTACGTATTTACGTATAAAATTAACTAAATTGGAAAATATATTGCTTGACTTATGTACACTTATTTTTTACTTACGCATAATATTAATCTATGCTATCGATACGAAAGTACTCCCAACATTAATGCACTGGCCGAAGAAAGTTTATCTAATGATTGGCGCGCGTCAAATTAAAAACAATAAAATTCACGCAAATCGATTTCATTAATCGCTCAATTCACCAAGTATTTTACAAGCAATCATGATAAATCACTATACAGGATTTCACTTTCTGAATTTTGGCATAATATTGTGCCTATGTTGTGCCATTTAATTATGTACACATGTATAGCTTAGATATCTAGGCCATAATCATGTATTTCCGTCATTCTCTTTCAGTTGTTCCAACACTTATATTTTTCTTAAATATAATGAAGTCTACCATACATAGTACTAGCTAACTTATGTATGACTAAATAAAACAATGTTTATGTTACGAAAAAGGTAACATGTGTTGGAGGATAGCCACCTAAAAATGGCGCCTGTGCTACAAATACATACTGCTATTATAATATCTTGGTTAGTACAGTTATATAAGCTATCTAACTCAATTTAAAGTGTAATACTTAAGTATGTATAAAATTAATAAGTTAATCATGTCATTTTAGAATATTCGTAGAAAACCTACGCAAGAAGCTTTTATAGCATCCAAAAACCTAGTTTAGCTAGGAGCCGGTTGTATCAAATACGATGCACACATCACGTCATGGCATGCTTATTGTTTTAAATGCAGTATAAAATTCGTAAAAAGTTGGTTTTAATTTGATGCACCCGGCCTTTAGTTTATGAGCGGTGAGCGGTCGATAGTGCGTGATCATATTTTGTTCCGCATGACTACAACCGCTAGCCGCGCCGACGCTAACCGAGAAAGAGGATACAAACAANGTTAGTTTATGAGTGGTGAGCGGTCGATAGTGCGTGATCATTTGTTCCGCATGACTACAACCGCTAGCCGCGCCGACGCTAACCGAGAAAGAGGATACAAACAATACTTAATACATAGTAATATGGGGGTCGAAAATGATTGTTATTCGAGTTCTAACATTATCAATTCCTTATTGGTATAATATTGCTCTTTACGCCGACTGCGACGTCACCTATGATCCGAGTATAAAATATAACTCTTTGGATTGGGAATAAAATACGTTTTGGTTAGTTGCCTAATACTATGAGACAATTTCATACTGTGGTACGTGCGGTTCATAATTGAATCCATTGTAGTGGGTAAAGCTAAGACTCCTGCAGCCGGGAGCTTCGGCAAAAGGCTTCAGCTCCTGTATAAGGCTTGGGAAGGCCGGTCTCTCATCAGGGTCTACCTGCCAGCACTGCAGGCACAGCTGGAACAGCTCGTCGCCCACGTAGGAAGGCTGTGACGGCCGCATGCCGCGCAGAATTCGAGCTGCTACGTCTTTGTTAGCGCTGTGGAAATAGGGAGTGGCGCCTATCGCCAGCGCCTCCCACATGAGGATGCCAAACGACCACACGTCTGCCTTAGGGTTGAACCTCGTCTGGCGCAGCATCTCGTGGGAGGTCCACCTGGTGTAGTCAGGAGTCTCGTGCAGGGGTCTCATGTGAGATAACCCAAAACCAGATATTTTCGCGATGCCGTTATCTCCGAGCGCGATGTTGCGACAGCTGAGGCGTTTGTGTAAAATTTTCTTACTGTGCAAGTATTCCATGCCTCGAGCAATATCTATAAAGTACTGAAGCAGTCTGTTTTCCGGTATCAGACAGAACTTATTATTCTGAAGATCTCTGTGCCTGCTCTGAAGTAGCATATCCTTCAAGCTGTGTTTGCTATCTTCTAGAACCACAAATAATGTTGTGTTAGTTTCACAGAAGCCTATCAGAGAAATAACATTCTCATGTTCACTGGACTTGATGAGCTGGTCCAGTTCTTGCAACATCTGCTTCTTGTCAGGTCTCTCCAACTCCCGGTCAGCCACCACTTGCACAAGCCCTGGGGTCTGTGCTCCATGTTGCTGTACCTTCCCCCTTGTAAATTTACCATAGCTGCCCACACCAACTATGCAAGAAATATCAATATCTAGGAGATTCCTAGGGATATTCCAAAGCTTTCGTTTTAAGTTGCTGTAATAATCTACTCTTTCATCTTCCTCTTGGATGAAGCCCGAGTTCTCTATCTCCATGCATGGTTCACTCAGACTCAAAGGCATGGACTGGGAGCCTCTCTGTGCTCTCACCAGCTGTATCCTCTTCCTCATGATGATAAGCAGTCCAATACCAATAAGAAGCAGAACCACACTGATAGCAATAGCTGCTCCAAGGGCTATAACCATTGGGGAAGTCTCCTCTGGTTCATTAATGTTTAAAATAATTTTCTTAGTTGATTCTGCATACCTGATCCTTTTTACAAAATTCTTTTCACTGACAACTCCAAGTGACACATCTATGTCATTGGTGAGTGGCAGGGGAGCATTGTAGAACCCATTGTAAGTATGTCTGTCTCCAATGATGAAGTCATGCTCAATGTCATCAGGGTCTAGCTCAGCTGTGATGTAGTACGGCAGACCATTAGCTGTAGCATATGTGTGGTTGCCAAGGGTATCCACAATAAATCCTTGCTGGTATAGCTCAATGGAGACCACAATCCTGTACATGGACACGGGACCATTGACATTTCTAGCTGGAGGTATATGCACCACCATCCTGTCGCCTCTTCTCTCCCTGATCTCTATATCAGGTGGGCTGGGGTCAGGAGTTCCAATTATAGTTTCTACCGTTGTGGTAATGTTGGGGCCTTCAAAACCATTATTAACTGCAACCACTCCAATCTGATACTTAGACCCTGGCTGCAGGTTCAGTAGCTCAGTGTAGAATGTTTTGTTTGACACTCTCCATTCAAGATCTATAAGAGCAACATCTGTGTATGTCTCAACAACAATAGCTCTAATTACATAACCAGATATTGAAAAATAAGCATCAGGTGCGGTCCAGCGCACTCTTACTGTAGTTTCTGTAATATTAGTGACATTAATAGAAGCCGGGGGTCCTGGGGAGAGCACCTCGGTGTCATAAACGCTGGCGGCGTTCACTCCTCCACATATCTGAGTATCATTCTTAGGGCACTTTGTGGCACAAGAATCTAAGGGTAGCTGGAACGAACCGGGCGCGTTCCCACAGAAACACGTCGACTCATTACCTATGATAGCGTACTTGTAGTAGACTTGCTCACACGCCGACAGGCAGACGTCCACGGACTGGCCAGTGTGAGTGTTTAGCACATTCTCCACCATCAGCTTGTAGCAGCCGATGTAGTCGCCTCGGTCGCCGCTGCAGCCCCACCAACACATCAATAATAACACAAATATGTAACACTGCCTCTCCATTGTGTACCAGTGTAATAATTGACTCATTCAAGCCCACTTGACGTTTTGTAAACGCCCGTTACACAAAAGCGATTCTCAGAACAACCGTTTTTGGTACTGGAAATTCACGGCCGCCCAGTTTTTATAGAACATGACGTACACCATTCTTTATCTTCTCGATAGAACTTCTTAATAAAATGAATACATTTTACGAAAACATCGTACAGCGCGTTGCGTTCGTTATTATTTTGACAGTAACCAAGTTATGTTGCCCGACGAAAATAGGATTAATACAATTTACATGACATCATTTATGACATGTAATACATGAAATGATTTTTTTGTATGCCCAACTAATTACTTTCAGAAACAATGCCTATAGAAATTAAAATTGATAAAAGTAGTCTAGAATCTAAATGATGAGGAAACGGTAAAATTATTTATTTTTTGATAACAACACCACTTCTGAGGAACGGTCCAAAACGGCAATACGGTAAATTGGTAATAGAAAAGCAATATTGGCGAGGCTTTCTTTTTTTTAAAACTTGGACTGGAAATCGGATAATTATTATTTTATAGTTGAATAAACATTTTTATTCATATTTCGTGTTAGTGTTCAAGGACAAAGGTTAAGTTAAAACGGCAGGAAATTAACGAACTGTCACTCATTTTGACTAGTGGACCATACTTTGAATTGTCAAACAAACAGTTTGAAATTTTGTAAACGTTAAACGGCTAATGTGAAAAATAAATGTAAACAGTGTTAATAAACATTGCAATTTTACAAAAACTAGCAATATTGCACACCCAAAATGTCTACAAGATCTGGGAAACGTAAGTATTATGTTAAAGTGCTTCATTGGAAGTAAAAGTGTGTATTTGCGTTTATGGCGTAGTTGTAAAATTCTGACCGTGAATTTCAGGGATTCATACGTCTTTGCTTGAAGATACGGCCCCAACGGAGCCAGAACCTCCTGCAAAGAGTGAAAGGAAGACTCGGAGCAAGCGAGGGAAGGAAAATCCGGACGACCTAAGCATTTCACTATTTAAAAACAAGAAGCGTAACAATTACGTGAGTTACCCTACTGACGACGAACTACTCAGTGACGCAGCAAACAAAAAGGAGATTGATGCCAAAACGAGCCGTGTTTTACGTAAAAATGCTCTGAAAGAACAAAATCCTGTTGAAACTGGTGATCTTGTAGCACCATCGACAGAAGCTAAAAATCTAATTAGAAAGTCACGACGCGGGAAAAAAGTAGATGATGCAGAAGACACTGAGAACCACGAAGATATACCAACTGAGCTTACAGAGGTACCAAAATCTAAGAAGGGTAAGAAAAAGAAGAAAACTGACGACAATCCACCTCCTACTGAGGAAGTACCCACTAAGACGTCTAAAAAGAAGAAGAAAAAGGGGAAAAAGACAAGTTCTATGATCATTGAAGATATCACACCAAATGATACTTCTAAAAATGCATTAAATAGGAGCACTATGTCTGTTGACTCATTCCACAGCGCTGCGGGCAGCCCATACAAAAATAATGAAAAAGTCAATAAGTCTCCTTTCAAACATAACAAAAAACTAAGTAACCAAGACAAAAATGATGCATCAGAAAATATGACACCTGACGAAGTTAGCGAGAATCAAAATAATACTTTTAACAAAGATACTGCAAGGAAGTCTTTGTCTAAGGAAGCAACAGTAGTAGACTGTTTTGTTTCAGTGGCAAGAGATAATCTTAATGACATATTAAATGTGTCTAACATCTCTAATGGACCAGCAAAGAGACGTAAATCTAGCAAGAAAGATGCAACATTTGATCAAATTAATGGTGATAATGTTGCAAAAGATGATGAAAGTAATTTAAATACTTCCAGGAGACTATCAAGGAGGAGACAGTCTCTTGTTAATGAAGTGAAAGAAATTATACAATCAGAGGATACAAATAATTCAATAAATAATGACACCTTCGACAAGGGACTGAAAAGAAGAAATTCTGTTGCAAAAGACATTACTTTTGATAAAAGTAATGTATCAATTACTAAAGACACAGTTGATAAAGATGTTGATTTAAATGTATCCAATAAGGTACTTAAAAATCGAAGATCTATGGTGAAAGATACCACATTTGATAAAAGTAACACATCCATGACAAGAGAAGATTCCAAAATTGTAGATATGGATTTAAATGTGTCTAACAGAAGTTCAAAGGCAAGGAAATCTATTTTAAAAGATTCCACATTTGACAAAAGCAATGCTTCAATTACAAATGGCAATGTTATAGACAAAGTTACTGACACTGATTTGAATGTTTCTAATAAACAGCTTGGGAGAAGGAAGTCTGTTATAAAAGATACAACATTTGATAAACAAGAAACACTACTCAACACAACATTTGAGAAAGATAATGATAAGAAAAAAGATTCAACATTTGATAAGAGTAGCAAACATTTAGATGTCACATATGAAAAAGTTTTGGTAAATTCTTCACTAGCTAAAGGGAAAGATAAGTCCAGTATAAACACAACTTATGATAAAACTGACAAATCTGATGCTACATTTGAAAAAGACATCTCCGCCTCTTTTGATGCATTCAAAAAAGGTGCGATGACCAGAAAATCAAGTATAAGAGATGCTACTTTTGACAAGAGTAACTTGTCTATAGCCAGTTTGACTAAGGAAGACTTTGAAAAAGATAAAAATATTATATCCAGTTCTGCTACGAAGAGGAGATCTATTAGAAGAAGTACATTTGACAAAACATCAACTTCGGAAGATCTTGTCAACAGGACATTTGAGAAACAAGTCAACACTGAAAATGAATTGAAAAGGAAGTCACCAAGAAGGTCTAAATCTGAAGACATCCAAACTATTCTTAACACTACATTTGAGAAAGTTGATGTGGAGGAAAGTGACAATATTAAGACTAATTCTAAATCATCGCTAATAAGCTCTGACAACAGTAGTGTTACAGATAAGTCCGATATCTCCCGCATCAGCATCACCAGTGATGATACTTCAGAAAACATTGAGAACATAGTCAACACCACTCCACTACTCATTGAGAGCAGTCTGGACGAATCTCATGTCTCAGTTACCAAACCAGACAGTCCAAAACCACAGACACCTTTGAAGAGAGAAGGGACATTCACAAAAGAGAGTCCAGAGACGCAACCTGAGACTGAAGTCACGACACCAAGCAAACGTAAGTCATCGGTACCCACTGCTGGTTGTACTCCATACCATATTACCAAGAGTTCCCAAAAGAAATCCATGATGAATGTGACACGGTCTATTGAGAAGGGTCCTCGGGAAGTAGACCCTGCTCCGAGGATGACCAGGGTGATGTTCTGCAGTCCGGTGGATAATCCGGTGGCTGTGGCCCAGGAGAAGAGGAAGATTATCAAGTCAAATCTCAAGGGGTCCAACAAAAGCTTTGTTTTTGAAGATAGTGGTAAGTTTCCATTTTTCTTACTACATATTCTGATGTGAGGAGAACTAATTTATTTTGCTAATTTGATTTGAATGAGTGCTGTTTCAATAACCATAGTTCTGTCATCCATCAGTTAATTTTGACAATGGAATATATTGGAAGAGACCTATATCAATTCAATATAGCTTATGTTACTCGGGAATAATGTAGCTTTTCAACAGTGAAAGAATTTTCCAAATCGGTTCAATAGTTTTGGATCCTTTAGGGTTCATCATCTGCCTAGCCTTTTCCCAACTATGTTGGTGTCGGTCTAAGATACAGCTAAGAACCAGTGTTTTACATGGGTTAACAAACAAAACATGTTTTCTCTTTATTATATTAGTTACTAGCTTTTGCCCGCGACTTCGTTCGCGTGGAATAGTGACTTCCGGCAAATTTTTGGTTTTTAACCACATAGTTCCCGATCTCGCGGAACCACCATTGCGCGATCAACGCCATCTATCTACGGAGTATAGGAACAGCTCGACATTTATAGTACGAAATTGAACAATAGATGGCGCTGTATGTCCGGAATAAATTTCTTTTTTATTTTTATTTTTTGAAATAAAAACTATCCTATGTCCTTTCTCAAGTTCCAAACTATGTCTGTACCAAATTTCACACAAATCGGTTCAGTAGTTTAGCCGTGAAGCAAAGACAGACAGACAGAGTTACTTTCGCATTTATAATATTAGTTTGGATTAGTTTGGATAACATAAATACCTACCCAACCTACCCTGTTTTCAGCGTCAATCCCTCGTCCAGGGCGCAAGCGCTCGTACACACACAGCGATGTGGATGACGCGCGGGTGAAGCGCACGCGTCTCACTGAAGATCTGCAGCAGTCGGTAGACCGGCTGTCCAGGCCCAGGACTGCCAGTGCCACAGGTACGGCATAACATTACATATTGTATAACTGCCTCGTTGGTCTAGTGCTCGCATAGCCGACTGCTGTGCACGAGGTCTCGGGTTCGATTCCCGGGACGGGCCGAAATCGCTTTGTGGGTTTTAGAAACTTTCACAAAGCAGCCCGGAGTTGGTGATTGATTCACCCGTGCATCGGAGAGCACGTTAATGTCGGTCCTGCGCCTGATCTCTCTCCGGTCGTGTCGGATTGCTGTCCCATCGGGTTATGAGAGTGTGGGAATAGGGAGTGCACCTGTGTCTGCGCAAATGCTTGTGCACTATAATATGTCCTGCGCAGCTGGCTGATCTCCTTATATGAGGACAGCCGCCGTGGCCGACAATCGGCTAGGACGCTATTATTATTACATATTGTATAACAAAGATACTACGTCTGTATGGATGTCTGGTGTTAACTATGGTGCAGCCCAGATACCTTGGGTAGGTATAGGATATTTTATGAATTTCAAAAATTCGGTAATAGCTTTTCCGTCTTTATCTTAAATTGAATTGGTCACAACGATTCTAACATGGTACATACTTACAAAAGTTGGTGTGATTACCTAGTATATAAAATTTATGCTGTAAGTTTTCTTATCCTTATCTATACTGCCGGGTCTGTGTGTCTGTTCGAGAAAAACTCAAAAATTACTGCACGTATTTTGAAGCGCATTTCACCACAGCATTACGTGATTCTCGAGAAAGTTTTAAGTATATATTTTGTTACGTTTTCTGAATTATTTCTGTGTACATTAATGACATCTGTTGAAGTGTCGGAAAAAAATAAGTCGTCTGGGAGCTTTTAACGAAAACGCTGCAAAATTATTTTATTCGGTTGCGTGAAGCATGTAGAAAATCTCTGGGATGTGGGTGAATCCGCGAGCAACAGCTAGTTAAAATATCATTCACTCTGTGCCCACCACATACTATTTAAACAAAAAACAACAACGACATTTTAAATACATTATGCTGTAATAAATGTAACGCGCAGGGATTTAGTTTAACAGCGAAGCGCCTACGCTAATTCTTATAGCTATCCTGTTTGGGCCTGGGTTTGCTAAAACGGCACAGCTAATGTGATTACACTAATCACCTTCAGATGCGTCCCTCGAGGTACTAATGAAATACACTTATGTAATCAAATCATATTGTTTGCCAAGGACATTGGGGGTCAGGCAGTTTTTTTGTTTTGGCCAATCATAAGATCACGCCTCATATTGAATGTTAACTTAGGTAAAACATGAAAAAACCATTTTATATTTGAATTTCCCGCTTCTAGTGGTCGAATGCACCTTAACACCATCGCGCTAATCCTACTTATATTATGAATGCGAGAGTTTGTGAGGATGTATGTTTGTTACTCTTTAACGCAAAAACTGCATGACGAATTTTTATGAAACTTGGCAGTAATATTGCTTACATATCAGGATAATATATGTATAGGCCACTACTAATACTTCCATCGGGAAGTGGGTGAAAACGTTTGTAAATATGTGTTATAGGTTTTTACTTCTGCACGCGTAAACAGTGGGACCTATTTTTACAAAACTTTACACCTATGGAGGAAGCTGATACCCCAGAAAACTGTCCCTTCGCGGTAACGGGTAAAACCACAGGAAACAGCTTGTATTGCATAAATATCTATACGGACTAGCTGTGCCCTTTTATGTGTACCTGTCATTGATGGCTTGGTCGATGGTACCTGTACTGAAATATAAGTTATTTAGTATTTTAAACTTCTTTAGAATCAGGGAAAATTACAAGAATTCTCTTACTAGCCAAGTCATTGAATTACTCATATCAGATAGCAAGCAGTGTTGTACCTACGTGTGCTCTTATCACTCGCCACTTGGTATTGATAACGCGCGTAATTACTCTATTTTATTGATTTAGCTTTATTGGAGAGAACACAATGTGCCGCCATTATTAAAAGGTTGTTTCTTTAAGGGTATTTCCGGGGCCTTTGATAAGGAATCAAAATTTAACGGAAAATATGGATCCTAAGTAAATTCTACTTCCTACTTAATTTTATAAACCACAAAGCATACCTATATATTTTTGGCTAATTGTATGTATTGATTGAGTGATGTATATTCCTCTTTCACGCAAAAACTACCAAATGAATTATGATGAAACATGGCAGTAATATACCTTACATCAGAGTAACACATAGGCTGCTTTTTATGCGGATGCGGGAAGTAATTTGGTGACCGATTACTACCGAAGCAAACCACTGGCAGAAGAAAGTCTCTTATAAGCGTATATTCTTTCACCACAGGCAAACTAGCAGTAGTGACTCCAAAGAAGGCCACCACGCCTTCGAAGCCGAAGTCTGACAGCAAGGTCTCGCGCACCAAGCTGCCGAACTTCGCAGCGCTGCATCAGAAGCAGTTCGCGAAGATGGAGTCACTGGACGAGTGCCAGGAGCGCCGCGCCAAGAGAGCCAAGCAGCTCCTCACCCCCACCGCGCCTCCTGGACTGCTGGACAGGATCAGCCCTAAGAGTAAGTACCCTGGTTCTTAGTAGCCTTTTTTATCGTCCCACTGCTGGGCACAGGCCTCCTCTCACATCGAGAAGGATTGAGCGTAAGTCCTTCTCGTACCCTGGTAACATTATCACCATTATAGAGGTGAAAGTGCGTGTGTGTTGGTTACCTCTTCAACAGCATTTTACGATTGACGTTACTTTGGGGTATAATATTATGGTCTGCCTATCATGAGATTCACCATCAAACCGTTAACCTTTCATAGGATATGTCTTATTTTAATTTCACAAACAAAACATTCAGTGTTCGACTTGCATACGTCATACATAATAGATCAATATGTGATAACCAGGTAAATGCATTCCACATTTAGTAATTAGGTAAATCCTATAGATAACGAAATCTGAAATAGGTTTTTATCAATGAAACAGTGATTAAAATCACACAGGTGTCCCTCTTTGAAACTTCAAGAGGATATAGGTACGTAGCCCAGTATGAGCTCATAGCGTCATAGGATTTATTGGTAAGTTTTTCGTAGGAATGATTCCTCATATAATAGGTAACGTCAACACATTGACAGCGTGAGAGGCACAATAGTTTCTCGCAGAAAATACTATAAGTAGATAAGCAGGCGTTTTGAGCTAGGCAAAAAATTACAGATAATGCCATACAAAAATAGTCAAAATTAAAAACCATTCTTTGGCATTATCTGTCAGTTAGCTATCTAGAATTTTAACTGGAACCTCTGTAACTGGCCCTAAGCCTTTCTGTTCTCGCGACAATTATAACCTGCCACTTTGGCAAAGCCCTTATACACTTTGATCTCTCCTATTAGCATAGATAAAACCTATTATTACTGATAACGTTAAAATAACAACTTTTACGAGTATTATAAATTTCGGTCTGACTTCAGAATATTATCGATTCCAGTAATCCTGATTTATTATATCCTGCGTTATCTTAAAATCGATTGGTCGATATGCGTCAATCGCCACGGTGCGATCGGCCGAGCTCCCTACTACAAGAGTGTGGTATCTTATCTATAAAACGTGTACAAATGACACATGTTGCTTATCAATTGCGTGTCTACGTATTTTGGAAGGAAAAAACTATTTTATCGGCTTGTTTTGCCGCCTTGGGGAATTGTATTGAGTCATAGAATGTGTTGACTGGCAATTTTTGGAAATAGAAGTATTAAGTTCGTTGCTTCTATGTACCTTCTATGTAGTCAGGTTTACAAGTCTTTCTTTCCTAAAAGACCGACGTCAGCTGTGGATCATATTTATAGTCTTCTAATATGCTGTAAAATATATGAAAACTCTTGGTGATAAAAAAAACAGCTTTTAATTTGAAAAATATTAGTGTTTTCAATGTAAGAAATTTTGGTAAAATATATAGTGCACGTTAATTAACGTGATGCAATTACTGTTCTGATAAAAAACTTGCCACTGGATGGTGCAGTAAAATTATAAGATAAATATAAATAAACGTATCGGCGTTGCATTGACCTAGAAATAAGATGAAAGTTGCGACATAATGTCGGTATTGTTGTCGCGATCGACATGCTGATGCTATAAATAATATCATGTGGGAATCGGATCCTCGTATCATAACCGCTGTACTAAGTCACATACCACTTTTACCAGATTTTTATAATATTCTAATAATTATTTCCGAAGCTTACACACACACCTAAGAAGGCTTTTAAGCACAACTCATTATTGCATTAACAAATTTTATTTTAGGTTTAACCAACATTTTTCTCACAGTTCCATAATCATTGTTTTATTGCATTTTCAGATACCACAGATTCACCAAAACCCAAAGAGCCGGCTACCAACCAAAAACCCAAGGACAAAACCGACACTCCGACCAAGAAACCTCCCACACTGGAGTCCTTACGACCAGGGTTCACTCGATTCGGCTTCAAACTGAACCTGGATGTAAACCCTTTCAGCATACCCAGCAAGTCTGAAAAAGCCAAGGAAAAGCCGGTTGAGAAACCTAACGGGGTCCTTCCTAGGCCGGCAATATTACCATCTTTGACTGGAGCGACATCTGTCAGGCGGGAAGTCGCCAAATCAACCGTGATGAGGGAGAAGTCCTTCACAGAGAGACGGAACGTGAAACGAAATGAAAATAGAACCGTCATCAAAGGCGTCAGGACTAATAGGAGGTTTGAACTGCAAATGAAGTTACGGAATTTAGAATAGGTCAGTTGTTAGTTGAATATTGCCTTGTTAGAAGGACGATAATAGCATTAAGTTAGCTTATAGATCTTGAGCTTGTGGCCACAGACATTTGTAGCTATAAGGCTTATTTTTATTTTATTTGCCTCCATCCTACGGTGATTATAAATGAACTTACTACGACCAAGTTTAACCGTTATTGGTCCCTTTGTTTCAGCCCTTACATATTAACTAAAAGTCTGGTAGCC
This sequence comes from Heliothis virescens, assembly GCA_002382865.2. NCBI lineage: Eukaryota > Metazoa > Arthropoda > Insecta > Lepidoptera > Noctuidae > Heliothis > Heliothis virescens. The sequence goes on along the minus strand of NWSH02000329.1, from coordinate 12,352,834 downwards.
ACGGGCACATTTAGATAGTTTGTGACAAAATTGCTTTTTCACATGTAAAAATCTGGACATTTTTGCATGTAATTTGATTAACTGGTTCCCTGGTTTTGGAACATAAACTGACTGTAACAAAGTTTCGAATGTAATTTTTGTTTTTTATAAAATATTCTGTCTTTTGATAAACTCTCGTAGTTTTAGAGAAGGTGCCATATTTACTCAGATAACTTTACTTTGTAGCTACAATAGCTTAGCCCTTTGTCCTTGTTGGGACCGCAGTGGCGCAGTCGATACCCGCACAATATTATAACGATATACGTGCCTTGTGTGACTCATTTTGTAAAGCCTAGACATTCAACGCCTCCGCAGTTGCTATGGCAACCGATATTAAGCCTCTGCTAGAAATGGCTTTTCAACATTCAGTAATAATAAAATACCGTCGATTAAAGAGTTTTTTTAACGCAATTTATTACGTTTTATGCAATTTTCACTAATTATGTTGCATTTTTTTAAAACATGATTTTGAAACATTGATATTTTTCAAAAATCTTTATCACCCTATGCATCTGCATTCTCAAACAAGGACAAAACCCCCCAGTATTAACCCACCTTTAATTTTGACTAATTATTATTAATTGTTACTTACTTTAGTTATTAATGTTATTACTAACAATGTTTATAGGCATGTCATGTCGTAATCATGTATTGATATTGTGTTCTATAGATATCTAACAGATTAAACGATTCTACTGTATGTTGTGGTTTTTATTGATAAGTTCTGTACACAACCGTGGGATAAATGTTACGTTATTTGATACTGCGACTTCTGGGCTTTGTAAAGACCAGTTCTATCTATTATTGGCGATGTATGGATTGGTAAATGAATATTGTAGATAGAATGGGCTGTAGTTATGCTGCTAGCTGTTGGATCCGATCACAGTCACTTTCTCACGTGCCGCTCGAAGGCATATAATACAACATAGTCAAGTCATTTTTACTGGTTAAGGATCGCAGCACACGTATCAACTACGAAAGGGAGCGTCACATAGGTATGAGACCTCCTACTGTCATGCACAAAAATCGGAATGGTAACGTAATCGCCACGCCTAGGACAATACGGTGATACGGGCGTATCATCAAATGTGAGTATCATCTGACAACTCTTTGACCTACGTGATCCTCACATTATATTGAAATTAATAATAGTTATTTTAAAAGAGTGTCCATGGGAGTTTCTTGCCGGTTCTTCTCCATGAGACCAATTCTTTGGAACCGCGCGACTAGCTTGACTTCATAAGAACCTATACTAGGTCTATTTGAAATTAAAAAAAGATTTTTTCAAATCGGACCAGTAGTTCCTGAGATTAGCGCGTTCTATCGAACAAACTCTTCAGCTTTATAATATTGGTAGATATAGATTAACAGATGAAATTGATACGTTATATAGACATAGGAAATTCTAAAATTCCTATTCTGGAATTAATGACTCTACGAAGAAGATACCAGTTTACACTGGTCCAGGAACATAAGTACCTATTTCATTTTGTTTTCACACAAAGTTGTGAGAAGTAGGCGACTATGGCGTTGAGACTGGCGACTAGGTAACACCACACATATTTGCCTATTGTTTTACCCAGCCTAGACTATTACGTGTGATTACTTGAGACTATCTTGCGTGGGAACATATTAGCAAAGAAACTACAGATTATTACGGTAGGTACAAACAAAATATCCAAGGGTTTTGATAATGTCTATATTGTCGTAGAATTCATCAATTCAATTTGAGAACAAGCAAAGTCATTATTTCGTAGCTACATTAAAAATGTAGTAGATACATTTAATTATAACTAGAAGAAAAATCTTAACTGAAATTCATACGTTATACTGTAATAAATGCTTATAAGATAGAGCATTGTCCTTGGCTAGTGCAGGGTACCTTATTCACATATCTTCGCCACATGAAGAGTTGTGTGCATTCATAATACAAAAAAAGATAAAGTAAACTGTACATACTACAATACTACAACACCTAGTGTTTACCAGCCCCCATGGGACGCTCATGTCAGTCGCTTATCGTCCATTGTTGCACTTTAATGGAAGTCAAGCTATTGAAATGCATGGTATTCATTGGCAATGCACTGATCTTATCGCTAAAACTGCTGTGTACGAGGTCGCTATGATTATTGAAAAAAATACTCTATTTGCATGCAGAGAGACGTTTTCATAAGCGGTGAAGGTGTCTCATATTATTTTTTGCTGCGAAATACCTAAAAGTAATCTGAAAAAGCAATTTGCATTTTCTGTTTAGTTAACGTTGGTTCAAAAAAATACTTAAAGAGGTAACTATAAAGTATTTTTTTGGAATTGCTTGCCTAGCCGTGTGCCAAGGGTCGTGTGGTGCAAGTATTGACGCTATTTTTGTCTCCCTATTACACACTAGCCGAACTATTGCAGTTGTCATCGGTCCGATCAGTTACTTGCATGCGGGAATCAAACCTGCATACAACAGCTGTTAGAGATAAAGCTACACTCCGTGCGCCAGTGCCCTTACGCCGGATATAATTGAACTCGAACCCGTGACCCGTAGCACAGTTATCAATTACTGAGCTACTGCGGTAGCAGGCTGGACTTTTATTTACGTATGGGTTTTCCCTGTATATACGTACATTTATTTCAATTGTGGCCAACTAAGTATTTAGCCTTAACTAAAGGAAAAATTAAGGTAAGCCGTAGAAATATTTTCCTTCTATACGTGAGAGGAGGCCTGTGCCCGTCAGTGGGACGATAATAAGCCTGATAACGAATTATGTAGTAATAGGGTGTAAAGAAAACACAAAATATGACTACAATCAGATTTATTTAATGTTCTCAACATAGAAGCACAGAATGGTAGATATATCGGCGCACCTGTGTACACCACTCTACGGACTAGTGTCCCACCGCGGCGCTGCTCCGATTATTATTAATACACTTACAATCAACGTACAGTCATTACGTGGGCAAATTGCAATAAGAATCTTATTAGCTTCATTCTGTTATACGTGGATGCAGTGTTACAATATAAAGATCTTGAAAATTTATCTTATCGTTTTAAAATATTTACATTTTGTTTAATTTATTATTCTTTACAACCATAGTGCAGAACTCTTTAATAATACAGTTGTGTGTTAGACTAAGGTATGCACACATTCTGCCAGATCTGCCTACGTAATGACTGTACAGTATGTCGTTATGAAATTACCTCTTGTGCACTTTACAATCTCACTTATTGGGAACCAAACATTCTCAATTAACACTTGTACTGTTATTCTATTAAAATACAATTTTAAATACATTGTTAGGGAAAATAAATATCTCACTTTAGTGGAAATGCTTAGCTTTCATTGTACAGTATATAAAATATTTACGTTTTTCTTTTGTTACGTTACCTTTGCTGTGGGTTGCGTCAGACAAGCGGACAAACAGCCTCTACAAATAAATATAATCAAACATTGGCTACTGTCTTGATAATACGTCACTGTGTTATCAGTTACTACGTATAAAAACTAGAAGTAGGTAACAGTTTAGAGTAAATACTTGAAATTATGTAGTCCTTCCCAACAGAGTGCGGAATTCGTTAATTAATTCAGGCAAATGAACGAATTAACTGGGAGCGCAGAATCTCCCATGATCGCATGGTCGCGTAGTGATATTATGATTCCACAAAATGAAATTTACAAATAGCTTTTCAGGATTACACAGACTTAGTTCCACTCAACTCTCCATAATTTTAATGGAAATATTATGGTTTGAATTCATAATTTTCGTCTTCTTTAAGTAAGTACTGCTATCAATCATAATTTAGTCATAGACTTTATTTTTAGAACAAGTGAAAGGTAAAATTGCTATAACTATTTATATTCCATCTGCCTCATCCCAGCTGTTCACGCGCAATCACCTGACGTCAGAAAATAAGTAATTTTCCTAGAGACACACTACTGACGAAGTTATCTTGTGGTAACTTGTATTTGTGGACGAAATCAACTTTAGTTTTATGTTCTACAATAAAAATAATATTTCAGTAGGCCTACTTGATTTGTTCCACTTGATGCCCTGAGGGAATATTGGACTCTGATGTGTGCAAGTAACGCAGGTTTATGTTTTATCTAGTAGACAATACAAGGTCGTATAGCCAGCCAGCCATTGTCTGTGAATACTTACGATAGGCACAAAATGCGAGACGGGCAATTGTTGTCCATTTTATGAGACAAATGAGAATCACTTATGAGGCAATTAATTACTGAAGAGAGACTTCAGAGGACTAGCCTCGCAGTTTTCACAAATATATTTTAAGTGTGCTTATGTAGTTACTGTTGTTCATTTTTCTTTAAAACTTTAATCTGCCATTTTGAAAATTTTGGCGGGTCAACGTTCTCGCAAAGTCGCGTGTCGTATGTATTATTTAAATAAGTTATTCATAAAACATAATGATCAATAGCACGCCCTTGAACTTTTACTGCTGTGGTTTTTGCTGATTCCCTAGCGTGCGCCGGCTGCCAAGTTCAATACTTTCCAAATTACTGCTGCATACTGTGTATAGCACTCAAGGGTATACGCTATTGTTACTAAACTAATAGACTTACTGCAAGTTATATTGCAATTTAATATTTAGACGACCATATTTGCGTTGTCAAGAGCACCTAATTTCAGGGAGGGATCTATTTAAAGTTTCTATAGTATAGCTCTGCTATCTCTGTAGTGCTTTGTCGACCCTTTTCACAAACACGAGTGAAACCATTATTCCGTTGAACAAATAGTAGCCTGATTCAACTAGCCATCCCGACCGTCCGTTTGCACTGTAAGCTTGGGCTACCTACGTGTGCTGTTTGAACAAAACCTGCTAATTTAAACTTGGTCTAGCATTATTTCAACTGCGTATTTTGCAACTTAGATATTATTTGTTTAGGTAGGCAGATGAAGCACTTATTAATACGAACAGTGCGTGATAATTGGACTGTGCTGACTTGAGAGCCGTCACAAGGCGCGTCTCAAGAGATCTTTTCTCGGAATTTTCGCAATACAGGGCTCTTAAGTGCTTAAACTAATTTTTAAATTGTTTTTGCTTTCTTTTGTGGTGTTCAGTGATGAAAGCTGGTTTTTTGTCGTCATTAAAATAGGCAGTACCTATTTAGCCTTTATGTTACGACGACTCTTGTTATATTCAGCCTAACCAATAGCAATTCTTGCGTGTGCAGACAAGTATAGGTGGAAGATAGCTTTAGCCTTGTGACCTGCTATAAAAACCATGAACTGTCTGACCCTCAGTATCGAAGGCTCACTCAAATCATTTCGCGAATCAGGCGTAATAACTTTCTCATTTGCAACGCTAAGTAGGTAATGGAAAGTGCTGATTATTGTCGCATTGTTGGCAACACCGGCCAGTACCTACGTCATTTACTTTATTGTTAGGAACCAATAGGATATGATATTTTAGTTTTGTGCACAAAAAGCTTGGTAGCCAACAGTCCGTGTTCAAACTAGTTGATTGAGCTGTCAGTAGCAACATGTTCGATCGCTGCATTCGCCTGCAGCGAGATAGTCAACTGAAATGATGGAAGAAATTTAATTGAAAAGTAAATAAAAATGTTTAGTTTTTTAGCTCGCGTATTTTTATAATTTAAGATATTTAGCTAAGTACCCAGTTCTCGAGAGAGATTATTAAAAACTATTAACTTTTAAAAAAATAAAAATTATAAGACAACAGAAAATATTAATCTGGCAACATTCCTAGTGCAGATCGCTAAATGGAAGGGATTTCCCCGGATGCTTAGAGCAGCTACCTACTTTATACAATGTCATTATTACACAACGTTATTCGATCGTTTATCTAAATAATAATTAATAAATTAATATAACGATCATTGCTGGGGTCATTTAGGGGGTGCCCCTCACTCACTGTGACAGTGATTTAATAATTATATATATAATAATTTAAATAATATAAAATAACGTTGCTTTTGGGCATTATGTCTGCTAGGGACGCCTAGCTAGACAACGTGATCTGTCAATGGGGGCCCCACAATTAGCAATAATCGATATTGTTTCTAAGGCTATTTTTCAGAAGAAGAGAAAATCCTAGGAAACGGATCTATAATTAAATTGAACATGATTGGTAGCTAAATCTGAAAATAGCGTGATTTGGATGGGAAAAAGAGCCATTCCCTTACCTAACCCAATATTTTTTCCCGTAAAGTAATTCCCGCATTTTCCCTGCGTCCACTGCGTCCTTTAATTGTATCCTCAACCTACCTTTTTTACATACCATTCCAGAGATAAATAATACCTATTAGTAAATTTTTTAACGCGCCGTTCTGAATATGGTTTAAAAAGACCACAAGCAACCAGTAATATGTAGTCCGTTTACAAAGCTTAAAACGGCGAGACAGCAGCTTGATCGTCCTATCATCTTATATCGCTAAGTGACGGTTTTCATAAGAATTATTCCACCGAGTGACGAAAAACGCTGTCGTAGTCACGTAAAGGTCCGGCCTGGACGATATTTTATGCCAAAATGCCAGGCGCATGTTAGACCAGCCTTTAGTTAATTAAACAGTCTCTACTACTGACTCCAGTTTAGTGCCCGTGTTTAAAGTTTAAAATTGCGTTTCCACGTAAAAGCTTTTCGGTCGAATAAATATGTTATAATTTTTTTTTTTTTTTTTTTATTTTTTTTTTTTTTTTATTATTTTTTTATTTGTTTTTATCCTCTTATGGAATTGTTGAATTTTTGTGCCCGAATTTTTCTTTTTGTAAGCTGGCAGCTATACAGTCGGGAAATACCTAAAGGTTTTTCCCAGTATTCTTTATTTTATGCGCTGTTTACATTTAACAAAATGTTATAGCGACATCCGGCTTCGTTTTTTTTGAATTCCCTAAATCGTAATTTTCCATACTCATTTTTTTAAATAAAATACGTTTCCTTGTGTAGCAAAACTTTCAGTTTTATGGAAAAATCCCAATCAAACGTTATAACTTTCCAATTCGTTTTGAACCTGTTTTTCCCGATTAACTTTCAAAGTTTTAATACGTGGGCCGTTATTTGTGATTCGAATTGTAAGTTACGTTTTGATTGGATTTTTTTCCATAAAACTTGAAAAGTTTGCTTTTTTTTACTTTATAATTGTATATACGTTTATTTATATTTTTTAAAAAAATGAAGTAGAAAATTACGTTGGGATTCAAAAATATTTACGGATGTGCTTAACTAATTTTTGTTAAGTAACAGGTCTAGAATGTTGGTAAACCAGGTTTTTCTCATGCTAGGTATTATTAGCTGCCAGTTACAAGTATATTCGGGCACAAATCTAATTCCAGGTCTATAACAAGTATTTATTCGCCGAAAGCTTTAACGTTGAAAACGCATAAACTATAACACGGGCCACTAAAATCTTTGATCAAGTTAGTTGGACCTGTTTTATATTAACTAAAAGCGGATTTTACATGGCCTTGTTTCTATTTTGCATAATTATCGTCTCCAGGCCGACCTTTTACGTGATCTCGCTCAGTCGTTTTCGTCTACTCTGGTGTAATATTTTTCCTTTAATGACGTCATTCTTAGCGGTTTTTTTTATATTTAGTATGAACGTAGCGGTGTTTTACTAAAACGAATATTTTGTTGCCTTTTGTGTTTTTTCCTTTTTAGACGTTAAATACTATAGGTATTTATTTTTTCTCTGGAATTTTTGTAAGTAAGTTGGGATACAATTAATGGTACGTCAGGTGGATCGGCAGAAATATGGAATTACTTAGCGGGAAATATTGGGTTTAGGTTAAGGATTTGTCTTCTTTTTCTCATATTCAATCGCTATTCAGTTTAGCTTACGCATCATGTTTCAATTTTATTTATAGATCCGTTTTCCTATGGATTCTCTTCTCTGAAATAGCCTTTAGAAATCATCGGATTATGCTATTATTGGTGGGCCGCCATGGACGATCACGTTTGTAGCCTAGCGTCCCTAGCAGATCTATAATGCTCCATTAAAGTCACGTTATTTTTATTATTTATTTAATTTATTTATTAGTAATTATTTATTTTTATTCACTGTCCACAGTGAGTGGCTCCCTTAATGGACCAGCAATGATCGTTTTATAATTTATATTTAGATAACGATCGATAATGGTTGTGTAATAATGACATTGTATACAAGTAGTAGCTGCTCTTAAGCATCTTGGGGAAATCCCTTCCATTTTGGCGGATCTGCCACTAGGAAGTTGCCAGATTATTTATATTTTTTCTGTGTCTTATAATTTTTTATTTTTTTTTAAAAGTTTAATAGTTTTAATAATCTCTCTCGAGAAAGTGGGTTACTTAGCTTTTAATATCTTAAATTAAATAAAATACGCCACTCTGTACTAAAAAATACTTTATATTCTTCTTATTAATTTTTATTATTATCTCTTTTTATTAAATTTACCTACTTTAACTCTTATTCAATTTTTATTAAGTTATTCTTCTTTTTCGCTTGTCGAGGTCTGAATGTATTTCGATCGTATCTGTTTTTCTTACGCGTCTAATCGTCAACTAATTTGTTTGTATTATCACGGATTACACACGTTGTTATGCGACCAGATCTTGAGTATTGGGCACAACATCATCTATAGCATTTCATCTTTATATTCTCTTTTTTTGTAATTTCTGATTATTTTTTCACTATTATCTGTACCTGTCTTGTAGGTACTACCGGTGTTGCCACAATTGCGTATTCAATAATTTCAGCCCACTTCTTTATCTCACATTGTTCTTCTGCCTTCACTGTCTTTTCCTCACCACTCTCTTAGTAGGCGTTGCAAATGAGAAAATGTTTATTTTTACGCTGATTCTGCGAAATGTATTTATTTGAGGTGAGCCTTCGATACTGAGGGTCAGACAGTTTTCTTATTTGGGTTTTTATAGCAGGTCCACTTTAAGGCTAAGCTATCTTTCCACCATATTTTTTTGTCTGCACACGCTATTTAGAATTTGCTTTATTTGTTTTTAGGCTGATATATAAGGGCGTTAGTATATAATGGTCGATTTCAAGAATACCTGCTTTCATCCATACTGAAACACCACAAAAAGGAAAGCAATAACAAATGTAACAATTAGTTTAAGCACTTGTTAGAGCTTTCTGTTTATTTTTTTGTGCGAAAATTCGAGAAAAGATCTTTTCTCTTGAGACGTCGCTTTTGTGACTGCTCTCAAGTCGCACAGCCATATTCACGGCATCTTTTTTCGTTATTTAATAGTTGGTTCAATTCGTTTTTCGCTATTTTGCTTTAACTGGGTGTCTAGTTTTATTTGACGATGCCTTATTTATCTGGAAACCTAAGCAAATAAATATGAAATGCGTTTTACCTGAAATTATAATTTTATACGCATATTAAAATACTTACTTTTTCACTGGAGCTTTTAAATATATTGGATAGCATATCCCGTTTTCCGTCTGATTTCTTAGTCATTTTATAACTTTTTTTTTTTTTTACTCTTTTATTCTACAGTGGCGCCACCTGGTGTTGGCTTGTTCAATTTTAAGTTTCATAAAATGTAACGAGCTACTTTAGTTTCATTGGTCTCTATATATTTATGACTTCAGGCATTAGAATTAGGTAAACT
>NWSH02000329.1:12301143-12311986 GCA_002382865.2 Heliothis virescens | reverse complement strand
GTCTCCCCGGCCGCCAGCCCCGACGATATGATGTAGAAGTCGTCTGTGGACTGCCCAGATCTGGCTTTTTATATTATCTACCAAGTCCTTACAGTTAGCATTTAAAAATATGGCTAAATCCTTATTTCTGTTGACAGAAGCGCCTTATAACATTTTCGCCACATAAATCAATATTTAGTTCTAACCGCACGAAGGAAACAGGATAAGGACCCCATATTGACCATCCACTGTCTTGCTTTTTGTCCCCCTGTGCTGAATTTTTCATAAAAAACCGCAACTAACAGTGAAATTTAAGGCCATTTAGAATAGAACTCGTCCAACATATGATTACTTTATCACATGCCACTGACAACTACGGCGTTACCTGAACGAAAGCCGGGTAAGACGTGAGCGCCATCTTGTATCCGGGTATGAGGGTCTTGCTGCCTGGGTGCAGGTGCAGGCGCATCACATACATCTTATGTAACCGCAGCATTGACTGGTAACTGTTGGTTATGGAGAAATATAGAGAAGAGGGCACACAGATATCATGTAGGGATCCTCTTCTTCTATAATGAATGTTGGTTGGGCATTAAAGTTTATAATGCTCACTAACGCAATAACTTGCTTCCTTTGCCTATACTATATTATTTTGTTGCACCTGCCTCTAAATTTAAACTATGCACCTTTGTTAAGTCAGCCAGGGGTAGGAGAGGGGGATTCGAAGATCGGCCGACATCATTAATGACTTATGATAACAAATATAAATTCCCTGGCAAATATTTTTCCGTTTCATCAAATTCCTGTTCCACTTATCATAGTTGAAGGTATTTCTGACCTGTTCCAAGTGACGTGGGAGAAGTACAAATTGGTTAGATCCGGCAGCAGCTTAACGAGGCCGGTGCATCGCTCGTCGAAGAGTCTCCCGTCGGGGCTTGACTTAGGCATCGACAGCGCAAAGGCTAGCTCATCCAGATCACCCAGCATGTTGATCCAGCTGGATAGGAGATGGACGGCTTTACAATGTTGGCATGGTAAATAGGAGACGTGGTTTAGTGCAGTAGTTGGTTTAGTACGGCAACTTTAGGACGCTACGCCCTTAAGTTGCCGTAATTAGTCAACAGTAAAACTCTACTTATGACTAAAACACTATCACGCGTACGCGAGGCATCAGATGACGAACAGCGGCGAAAATATTTGATGAAAACTGAAGGAGATATTTTAAAGTCAACTTTGTGAATAAAATCATATCTACAGATACCAAATATGAAGAAATTTCAAGGATCTCCTGTACTCACATAATATCTCTGGTAGTGAGCCACTGGTAGGGGTCCCTGGTGGCCGCGTTGTACCCCACTGCTAGACCTTCCAACTGGATGTAGTATAACTTCATCTGGAAGATGAAAAAAAAAACGGAAATCGTGAGAAAGTTGGATGCTATAATCTCACAGATATTAAAAATTAAAGACCCATTTCAAATCTGCTTTGCAAATCTTCTTGACTTACGATGTTCTCTTTATCATTGGAAATCTGACTGGAATAAGAACATACGTACATGGTACCAGTAGGAGTCGTTCACGTTCTGCTCCACCATCGATGACATGTACTCCTCATTCTTGTCCACGAACTCCTCGATGAGGCCGCACACATCCGTCTTGTTGTAGCAGTATCTGAAATTGGTATGAGTGAGGCAGTTGTGATCCCGATGGGAGAGAAGGGGAGTGCTTTTTGGGGAATGAGCCATAGCAACTACGACTACGAGGCTTTTATACCGAACACATTTTAGTCAATATGACCACCACTTGTCATTGCAACAAGGAGATAAATATTCGTGGGTTTCTTTGCTAAACTTCTCCATGAAATGCTAGACTATTTATGCAGATACTGTAGGAATGAGAGACGATGTGATCAGTTTTAAGAGATCTTTGATAAATCTGACCCTTTGAGCATGTTCTGCCAGTGGTACCAAATGAGGTCCCTGGTGAGGAAGCCCTCCAGGTAGCCGGCCGCATACGCCTGCTTCTCGTCCTGGCAGTCTGCTGTAGTGTGGAGCTCCAGGAAAGCCCAGCTGTAATACAAATTAATTTTATAAAATATTTTCGAATTCCTCACATATCGTGGCTTTGAAATATGAGTGCTTCTCTGTATTGCGGAACTAAAGGCCTGTCTAAATCCTTGGTCGTAAGTGGGAGTTCCTGTTACACTCGGTGCAGTTAGCAGTCGGTGCTTCAGCAGGTAAGTAGATAGTGTGAAAATCTGCTTAGTACAGATAAGTTAGTCCAAATGTGTATTTTGGGTAATATTGCTGAACTTTACTACCTTCAAACAATGGGAGGTGTAACATTTCTCACAACATACCCGGTGGAATTAATTTGGTTGCTGTAAGTGGCGCGCGCGACGTGCACCTCCGGTATGTCGGCGAAGTAGTCAGTCGTCTTCACAGTCACCTTGTTGCCCGTCCACACCACATAGCCGTACTTGCACTCGCACACGATACAAACGCTTACTATCAACAACACGCACCATGACGAGTCCATCGCGAAACTTTAGTCTACAAGACTTCCTGTTCGCATGCAAACGTATGTATTTAGCAATGAGTAACATTTATCATTTATAATCAGGGCAGATATCGTTTGTAATTAAGTAATTTTATTCTTTCAATTTCAAAATAACGGTTTGAAATTGACGGTACGTCGCTATGACGTTGTGCTTGTCACCATAGACGGTAAAGTTGTTGCCAGTGTTGCCGTTATGTTGCCATTGCAAAAATCTGAATTAACAAAAATATTTCGTTATGTCGTTGTTTTCAATATAAAAAGCGTAAGAACGCTTGCACACTCCCGGATTTTAACTTGCGTGTCGGTTTTGCGACATAGTCAGGCGTCATCGCTCAATCTGGTAGTCAACACATAACACATTCACAATTTTGTATATTTATCAATATTCAAGATTCTTCGAGGCTACACTCACGAGCTTCATAACGTCTCGCCTCGCCTATCCGATCGATAGGGACATAGTACAGATAGTATTGAATTCATCACTTCCGTTACAAAATAGCATTGAAAACTAAACCCAGAAACACTACAAAAACAAATAGAAACAAAAACCAACCAATACTAAAACGTCATTTAATTCACAAACAATTTATATCCTTGTCCGGAGCCCATATTCAAAATTCTACGAGACGAGGCGCTAGTTCAAGTGGCCGCGAGCTTCATGCCAATTTCCCCACACTTGTAGCCGACCTCTCGCAGGAGGTAGGGGGTCCTCTCGTGCACGGGCGCCGTAAGGAACTCGGTCACGTTGATGGCCACGGCGGCGTAGCCCTGCTTCTCCAGGATGTCCAGCACCAGGCGGAACGTGCCTCGAAGGCGGTTGCTGTTCATTGAGAAGCAGCCCGGTTGGAAATTCAGGAGGCACACCCTGGAAAATGGAATCATTCGTTAGCAAAATATAGTCGATATAGGAGATTTTATATTTTCCGTGATCTAATCTGAGGCTAAAAAAAATAACTGGCCACATAGAGCGGCTCAGTAACCAAATCAGTCAAGAATATTCGAGCTTACTCTCTCACACCGTTGCGTACGACAGCAAGAAGACACTCACGGTATAGAGCCAGAGGGAATATTCAGCAATCCTATGGGAACCTTCATGTTACCGGTGCCGATCGGGAACTGGACTGGGTAGCCTCCTTTCAGGCAGATCAGGCAATCTGGAAACAGAACTCGAGGTCAGGAGGGCGACAGGACGAAAACCAGTATACCTATAAACTGTCATAGAGAGAAAAGGGAATGTTTAGCAAGAGCAGTTCCTTTTGGTCATGACGAGCTTGGGTAGGTGATATATTTATGTAGCAAGAAAACATTTACTGGTTATCAAAATGCAGCAAGCAAATGTCTTCCCTAACTTCTTACTGCTAAACCCTTTCATAAATTGTACATTTTGCAGGTTACCTAAACTAGATTATAGGAGAGTCTTTCTAGTGATCTAGTTATGACTTCATCATCATCTCATCGTTTCCGCCATATGTCACTGCTGCTTCCCCCTTTAACTTCCTAAAGGGTCGGTTGGAAGCGACCTACGTCCAGTGCCTAGCTGCGTCAGAGCGTCCGACCACGTAAAGACTTACCGGCAATGAATCCATTGGGCAGCACGACATTTGTCACAACATATTCCGCTCCCCCCAACCCAGCAGACAAGTATTCTTCTATCAGCTCCGTCTTCTTATGTATCGGGTAAACCGACTTGGCTTTTTCAAGCAATTCCTCAGGAAGCATATAGCTGTCATCGTGAAACGCCTTCACAGCTTCATATAACGTCAAGAGCTGAAGGTAGTCTAAAGCATTGTTCTCTTTATCAGAGAACTGACTGACGTTCTCTTTGGAGAAGACGCGGGATAGTAACTTATCGTCATAGTAGCCTAAGGACGCTAGTTCGAGGCATATCTTGGTCCAGGGCAGAGCGGTGTTCTTGACATCGAACACCGGGTTTTCGGCAATCTGGTTTCGGATTTCGAGCCACTGTGTCTTGTCTGGGATGAAGTTGTTATTCGCCAGACAGTTTATGAAGCCGAAGAGGATGTTGGTGCGAGCAGTTGATAGGGTGGTGGGGTTGGAAGCCGCTTTCTCGCAGAGGTAGCCCACCAGACCTAGATGTGTGTGGGCCTGGAAGTGGAGAGAATACTTATTTATTCATGAACATAAAAATGGAAAATGTATGAAGAAGTTAGCTACTCTATTAAATATAAAAAAGTATTGCTATGTTAGCAGTTACTATGGAAACCTTATAGCGATAGAAAGCGCGATACTTACGATCCTGGACATGACCCTGGCAACCAGCAAGCCCTTATCGAAGTCCACACCTTGAGACACCACGTAATTAGCAATAGCGTCCATCAGCTGCTCGTGATAGTACTCCGGGTGCCTCTCGAGGACCCTGCCCTTGATCCTCGCAGCCGTCATCAGCACTTCGTCATACGTCAGCTGGTCTATGCTCTGCGTCAGTATATCATAGCAGATGTGCAAGAGCTGCACTCTCGTGGGGTACAGTTCCTCGGTACAATTAACTTGGCACAAAGACCAGATGACGGACTTCGCGATATGGGCATCTATGACCTGGTCGTGTAGCAGCAATCCCGTCACTATGTTGTTGATGTACCTGTCCGGCAGGTCGTGGGTGCAGCTGTAAGCCAGCATGTCTTTCAGCAGAGGCAAGTCCTTCTTGTCCAGCTCATAAGGAAGGTGTATTTGGAATGCTAAAGGCAGTGCTAGCTTTAAGGCGTCGACTAAGTGGTTGGTGCAGTCGAACTTTGTCAGCAGGAAGTCGAGGAACATGATTTGGCGGATGCTGATCATGTTAATGTAGCACCTGACGAGCTGCAGCATGGTCTGGACGACCATGGAGTCAGCTGGCACCTTCAGGTATGATAGAACCTTCGTGGCCTCTATTGCTTCGTTGACGTCGAGAGCCCGCGCGTGCTTCTTGAAATTCTGACATAGAACTCCAAATGTGGGGTTTGATACTAATTTTTCGGGGTCGGTTTCTAAGCTAGAAAAGGCAGATTAAGAATTTTTTTAGGCAAGCATAACTACTTGTACAGTAAAAATTAATGAGTTGAACAAGTTGGCAAATCAAAAGCCATCTGACCAGACAATATTAAGGCAGCTGTAGATACAGAGGGAAATTGAACATTCTATATGTATATGACTGTACAAATTGTGATCAATTACTTACTGGCCGGATCTCTGCAGCTCAAAGAGACACCGTAATGCCTGCAGCATGTGTTTGTGGTTCATATTGGGCATGTTAGCGTTGACCGCGGCCAGCACCTCGGCTGCGCTCGGGGCTGCCTTGATGCTCGTCATCACGGCATCCGGCGATCTTCCACCTGTCACCTCCGATGCTACTGTGGAAGTCCCTATGTTTAGTGGCAAGTTTAAAATGAGACTCAGGTTAAGGAGTAAGAATTCATGCTCAAAACTTTTTGCTGTACATCCTATGGAGGTGATTTTGCTAAGCAAAAGAAAAGAAGATAAAAAGTTTAAGTAAACTATTGCTACAGTTTTTTTCTGACTCTCACTCCAAATCCTTCATGAATCAAATAATCAATCCAAGATTTGAGATTTATGGGCATTCCCTTGTTTTTTTTTTATACTCATTTAAAAAAAAAAGACCAAGGGTAAAATGTTCAAAATAAATAGCTCAAAATAATAAGTTCACTTTGTAAGAAAAAAATGAAACACTAGCCATTTCCCATTACCCAGCAAAATATAGCCTATGTTACAAATAAAATCGGTTCAGTAGTTTTGGAGCCTTTAAGGTACAAACAAACAAAAATTGATTCTTCTTTTGTTCATTAGTATCTAGATATATTTTTGAATGTATACTTACTACTGGAAGTGAGACTTCGGCTCCGCAGGGATTTACTCAAGGGACTGCCTTTCAACACGTTCCGCCACACGCTCTTCAGTAACAGCGTCATTTTTACTGAAATCTAGCATTAAATACTTCTAATTATTTCCTAATAAGACCTTTTCTAACCTTGCCAAATAATTAGTTAGGTTATGTTTGGATGAGAATTTTAGAGTTCTGGCTCTAATCAAGTGTCTAGAAAAGGAACATGATGATGGAATTGAATACTGAAAATAAGAAAGTATGAAAAATTGGAACTCACCTTCTAATTCTCAAAATTTGCTATAACTATATCTATTAATAAAATATAGGTCGATAAAGAATAATTTAACACGATTCCCTCTTTTTACAAATCGCCCACCGTTATGTACTCTAATATCTAGCAAATAAAAATTTTATACTCTTTATAAATAAAAACAGAAACAGAATAAATTTGAAAAAATCGCGTTACTGACAGCTGATTCTGACATTTTGGTGCGACAAGTGACAAATGAAAAATATAAACAGAATTCTTTTGTTTTTAAAAGCTTTTTTTCAGATAATGATTTGCTAGTATTTACCAAGGTATTTCTTATACCGTATTTGTCAGATTATAATACTGATAAAGTGATTAAATAGCTATATTTTATATTACCGTTAAAGAATTTTAATCACAATATCAAGCGCGATAGTGATGCAACGTGAAAAGGAAAGTTTATTTATTATTTCGTTCCGAAATCAAAGGTGATTGTTTCCAATTTAACATAAAATAATTATGATATAAAAGTAAATTCTATTTTTTTTAATAAGGCAAGGTTTAAAAAACTTTATGTAAGAAAATGACCACAACTGATGCCAAAATGTATAACATTTTTACTAAACAAGCGCTACAGATGGCTACAGAAGTAAACATAGTTATGAACGAAATGTTTGTTTGACTTCATATTTGACTTTGACAATATTGACATATGCATTTCTGTAATTTCGCTTGCNTTTATTATTTCGTTCCGAAATCAAAGGTGATTGTTTCCAATTTAACATAAAATAATTATGATATAAAAGTAAATTCTATTTTTTTTAATAAGGCAAGGTTTAAAAAACTTTATGTAAGAAAATGACCACAACTGATGCCAAAATGTATAACATTTTTACTAAACAAGCGCTACAGATGGCTACAGAAGTAAACATAGTTATGAACGAAATGTTTGTTTGACTTCATATTTGACTTTGACAATATTGACATATGCATTTCTGTAATTTCGCTTGCGAATTCTAATTTCTCAGAAAAATACCACAAAATCATATTTTCAATACCATATGGAAGTGATAAGATATAACCAGCTTAAAAATGCATAAGGAAACAATTGTAAGTTCTCGTCCAGACCGAGAGATACGTAAAAAGGTGATAAAACCTGGCGACTACACCTTGGTTCCTTACGAAGATTCTCGCTGCAAAATCACACTAACAGACGTAAAATGTACTAACGAGGCGGGAAATTGCGAGATTGAGCCGATCAGCCGCATATTCAGCCGTTCATTTGACGGTAACGTGTTAATTGGGGATTGCGATTCGTTCATAGACAAGGATTTTGAGCTGGTGCTGCAGCAGATGTGTTGTGGTGAAGTCTGTGAGGCTACCATGGTGTACAGGAATAAGGACGGGGCGCTGGTGAAGCAGATCTCGTGTCAGGTGGAACTGAAGGAGTTGACGGAGGAGCAGTTGATCAGTGACTGGAGCTGGGAGAGGCTGTATGAAGCTGCGGTACATCACAAGGTAAGTAACTATATTTAAAGAAACTAATTACTTATATTTTTACCCTAAATGATGTCAGAATATGATCTGTCCCTATGATGACCCACTGACCTATTTATCTCATAATTATGATGTTATAAGCCTGGACTGTTGAAAAACTTGTTTCAATTATCAAAATGTCCTGCAATTTAACAGTTAGCGTAACAACTTTCTACTTACCTTAGTATTGGATCAATCAGTCTGTTTCATTTAGCTTGCGAATCTCTTGCAACCTCACTACAGCTAAAAAAAATATGATGATTTTTTTATTATACATTTATTTAATAATAGGTTGTTCAATTAGTGTTGCTAATGTGATTTTAAGCAAACAAATAATCATATGTTGTTCAGTTAATTTATATACTCTCCTAAAAGTAGAAAGAATGGAATTTCTCAATAAATTCGTAAAACAATAAGGAAACAAACATTTAAGGAATTCATTTGTTTAATTGTCATATTCAGATGTGCGTCTGCATTATACAGTATGTAGTTTTTACTTGTTCAACTATTTATGTATAGGAAATAACTCTATGAGAGGTAGGTAGTGCCCTTGCGCTTCGCTTGGCTCTTCTTGGTAGGGGCACTACCGTGCCCCCAGATATGAATTATAGAAAAACATAATTATGATGACTGCAGTGAATCATGGAATTTTAATAAGAAAAAGCTTTAGAAAAGGAATGACCACAATACCTTTTTGAGACTTGTGGTCATAATATGTATCTTGTAAAGTTTTCACTATATTAGCCTTATCTGTCTGTTCTAAAAGTATTTTCTACTAGAAAATGTAAATAAGGAAAAAAATAATCATACTGTATTTTATGGTGCTTTTGTCTCCATAAACCATTGTGTCTAGATTCAAATAATTTAATAAACATGAACCAATTATGTTTGTCTCAGGAGCGTGGAGTAGATTTGATCAAACAAGGTCGGACTGCTGACGCGTTCCGAAGGTTCAACAAGGCACTCAAGATGCTGATAGCCACGGAACCTCTGGACCCTAAGGTGGTCAGTGAACAGGTGGTCAAGGATATGGTGGAGCTTAAGGTAAATATCAGCATATCAAATATTTTATTGTCTGTTTTTTCAAAATCTTGCTGATGTGAAAACATTTTCTCATGATCCTCATTAAATCCAAAGAGCTTTCATCACATTTTTTTTTAAATAGTTGTCACTCCGTTTATACTCTTGAGGAGTTGTGTGAGTACCCTAAGACGCGTAATTTATTTAGGAGCGGAATTACATTGTTCGTCAACCTTTTCGTCGCGACGGAACATTGCACGAGATGTTTAGGTATCAGCGGGTGACGACAGTTGCGGGGGACATATCCTTCGCAACTGTCTTAGTCAATTTCGAATACAATTACGATTAACGAATTATTCGAAATAAAATTGAGTTTTGCGAAATCAATTTTGCAAACCGATCTTCGAAACCGGTATTAAACTCCCTGTTACTAAAAACTATCTCCTTGTCAACAGGTAAAACTATACAACAACTTAGCCCACTGTCAGCTACAGTACGACGAGTATGAAGCTACAATAGAACTGTGTAACAAAGCGCTCAAATTCGACCCGGTCAACATAAAGGCTCTCTACAGAAAATGCTCAGCCCACTCCGGGCTCCACATGTACGAGGACGCCTGGACAGACATACAGAGCGCTCTACGAATAGACCCCAACGATAAGGCCGCTCAGTTGAAAGCAAACTCCTTGAAACCTAAAATAGAAAAGATAAACAAAGATTACACGACAGTCATCAAGAAAATGTTTGGTTAAGTCAACTGGCCAGTGTTTGGTGTTGAGGTTGTGTTCCAAGGAGGTTGGTGCCAAAAAGGTTGAGGATCAGTGACTGGTCTATGGTTGCAGCTTGAGGCGGTAATGTAAAAGTCAATGATGTATTCTCATTTCAAGGATGCCATTCTAATTAATTATGTATTTTAGAATACTCAATTGCACGGACGTATATAACCCCCCATTCATATCTGTCTTACATGTCCAACAGAAACAAATATTGCAATACATACATTACATATAACTTTCTTTAAAGGCATCTACTTAGAGCAGAGGCGGCGCTAGGCGTCGGCGACGGCCGACGGCCTCGCGCTTGAGGGGGCCTCGCAGAAAAACTAGTTACCTATTTATTTTCGTTTCGCCAATCACGTTTAATCCTCGAACAGATAAAAAATTTTCGCGCTCGCTTCGCTCGCGCATTTATATGACATAATCTGTGTTTTTGTTTGCCTTATGCCCCCACAAATTAACTAAAACAAATGGCGGCAATTTCAGCTTTACAAAATTAATAGGATACATTTTTGTCATTTAATCTAAAACAACAAAACTAAATTGCACTCGCGCCCTTTTTTTTTCGATGTTTACACGTCGAGCTGGAAAAAATTCGCGCTCGCTTCGCTCGCGCATTCATATTTTTGGTTTCTACTTCTTTGCTTCATAAATTATACATTAGGTACCAAAATTGTGTGACAACCCAATCACCCTCCCCCCTCCGGCCACGGCANCATTTAATCTAAAACAACAAAACTAAATTGCACTCGCGCCCTTTTTTTTTCGATGTTTACACGTCGAGCTGGAAAAAATTCGCGCTCGCTTCGCTCGCGCATTCATATTTTTGGTTTCTACTTCTTTGCTTCATAAATTATACATTAGGTACCAAAATTGTGTGACAACC
>NWSH02000329.1:12258047-12279586 GCA_002382865.2 Heliothis virescens | reverse complement strand
CCAACAAATGTTTTTTATGGAGCCCTTGGTACGGGAGTCCAATTCACCTTTGGCCGGTACTTTTACTATCTTCCTATGTTTACACTTACAGTTATTCATGGAGTATGGCCGCGTCGCCAAGGACGAGACCGGTGGCAAGCCGTTCCAGCGCCTGCAGTTCCTCGTGAGGGACTGGTCCTTCCCGTATGACCACGCGTACGGCTCTGAAGGTGGAAAAGACCTTCTGAAGAAAAGACTTCAGGTAACTTACGATACGGTAGATGGGAAAGACTGGCAGTTTATAGAAGGGCCCCTTTGCTGTATAGTTTAGGTGGACCATCTATCAACGAGATGGTTTAATTATCTGCTAGAGGTCCTGCCCAGTTGATACGGCATCAATGTTTAGTAGTTAGCGTCCTACGGCTGAGAAGATGATGATGATGGGTATAGGATATCGTACGACATGACAGCTGGAAGTTTTGCTTTCCAAGAATATGTTGGCTGTACCTCCCAAGAACGGCGTAGCTTCCGCCAGCTATTTCACCTGCTTCCCGAGGCAACTACTTCTTGTACGCGGTACTTGTAATACGCTCTAATACTGTCAAATCTCATCAAAATCCGTCCAGTTGTTTTTGCTGAAAAGAACAAACAAACATACAAACTTTCGCAGTTCTAATGTTAGCACGGTGACTAAATATTATGTAGATCCAAGCAGTTATCTTTTCTCAGTATAAGTGAACAATCAAGCGTTGGTATAAATTTTATGAAGCCAAGCTTTCCGTCTCCAGGTCCGCGAGTCCCAGCACGAGGAGCTGCAGAGGGTGCGGCAGGACATCCTGCGCTGCTTCGAGGATGTCACCTGCTTCCTGATGCCTTACCCTGGGAGGAATGTCTCCACTGATCCTAATTTCAAAGGAAAGCTATCAGGTACGGAATTTCTGTTAAGCGCTACTAACTATTGTACGGATTTTCTTTGAGATGTGAATGCTGTATTATGCAACTTTGTCTTATTTTTGATCTGAGTCGCGAGAAACTGACGAAAAGCTTCTATTTGTATACTATAGGATCCTGCATACAAAGTTACACTGTGGGAGCAGCAAATTCAAAGTGTACTTAGGTACAGTCAGCTTCAAAAGTAGCTTAACAAATCTAAATTTTCAAAACAGCTAAACACCGTTTCGTCAATACGGACTACTCATCTAGTTTTTTTGAGGGTTAGGATTTTAAGCAAATTATGGCATTTGTCTTGTTAAGAAATTATGATCTTAGATGTTGTTAGGCACTTTTAAAAATGTTGATCTGCTCAGCGACTTTTGATGCTGACCGTACCTGCAAAGCAACGTACTTGAGTTGACTTCAACATAGCTAGACTAGGCAGTTGACGAGAGAAAACGTAAATCTGCAATTTATTTTTTATTTTTCGTCGTGAAAACCTCAATTGTCTAGCAAGAAATTATTAAAACATAATTCTAAAGTTTAGCAACCAAAATGACAGGGAAACTTTCTTCCATTCCAGACATAGACGCGGAGTTCCAGAAGGCGCTGCAGCAGCTGGTACCGATGCTGCTGGAGCCCAGCAAGCTGGTCACCAAGAAGATCGCCGGGCAGACTGTGAAGGCCAGGGACTTGCTCAACTACTTCAAGAGTTACGTCGACGTGTTCAACAGCGAGGAGCTGCCGCATCCTATGACTATACTACAGGTAAATCAACACTATTTTTTTTGGAAACATTATTTTGTTTATTTGTACCCTAACTGCTCCGAAACTACTAAACCGATTTGAAAAAATCATTCAAGCGACGGATCTTTGATTTTTGCACGTGAAACCGCGGGAAATGGCTTAATGATTAATAACTGGACAAAACTAAATAGGTTTCTGATATTCACACATTTTGCACTGTGCCTTTTGCTAATAAACTTGAATCTCCCAGGCTACAGCCGAAGCCAACAATACTTCAGCATCAGCTGAAGCTCGGAACGTGTATGAGACCCTGATGGAGGAGGTATGCGGCGGGGCGAAGCCCTACCTGCCGCAGGAGTCGCTGGACACGGAGCACAGCAAGTGCCTCAACAAGGCGCTCCACGCCTTCGACAGCAAGAAGAAGATGGGGGGTGACGACATGGCTGCCAAGTATAAGCAACTGCTTGTGAAGGTGAGCATATAACAACGCTTAGCGCGGTCGGTCCTTGGATGGGTGACCATCACGTAGTAACCAGTTCATTAGTGTTTCGGAAGGCATGTAAATATAAATTGTTGTGTCCCGATCATTAACATTCATTTTTGATTTGTATGGTCCCGACTGTCATTAGAAACCCTTTGCCAGTCAAAGCAGTCTTACCAAGGGTCCAAGGGTTACCAAGGCTATTTATCAACTGGTAGGTGATCCGGTCAGACTGGAGACTGAAAAGTCAAGGCAGATGATGAATCGAAAGTCTCGAAAGTAAAGCGAAAACTATCTTCACATATTTAACCCTTCAGGACATCGAAGAGCTATACGTGCAGTTGTCAGCACACAACGAGAGCAAGAACCTGTACCGCATGTTCAGCACGCCGGCGGTGTTCGCGGCGCTGTTCCTGGCGGGCTACCTGCTGTCCGTGCTGGGCAGCACCCTCGGCCTGCGCCTGCTGGTGGCGGCGGGCCAGGCCCTCACCCTCGGCGCCGCACTCATGCTGGCCGCCTGGGGGTACACCAGGTTAGTGCAGCTGCTGTCAGCTCGCGGGTGCAATTCCCGCATGAAGTGAAGTGACTAATAATAATATACCTTAGCCGTAACGAAATAAAGCTGATATTTCAAAAATCTTAAGTTGAAGAATGCAAACTTACGCCCGTGGAATTTTTTCAACTATTAATTTTAACTTTATTTCTGTATCTATTGAAGAATGTTCAAGAATTAATCTTTACTTCCGTGGGTTACGTATTTAAACCTGTTTCCTACTTTACAGAATAACGGGCAACCTAAGAGAAGTTGGTATGCAACTGGATGACATCGCCAATAAGATTCGATCCGTTGTGAGTATTTTTAGATAATTTATATCGGTCTTATAAAGGTAACATTTCGTACCTTACGATTTCTATACCGTTACTATTGTACGCATAGCCGTCCGTCATTGTCGAGATACGTAAGTCGGAATTCCACCTTTAGGGTGTTGTAACTATATCTTCTTCTATACATATAAAAATCAAAGTCCTGTCTGACTCATCAACGCAGGGCCTAAACCCGTGAACCTATAAAGCTGAAATTAAATAAATACAGTTCTTCGAATTAAGTAAAACGGGATTTTAAGTTATACGCGGGCGAAGCCGCTGGAAGAAGCTAGCCCAGGCCGGTATTCACACAATTCAAAGTAATAAAAATATTTATATTATCTTTTAAAATAGAGAAACATTAAAAACTGCATTTTACAGATAGGGTGACTAAATTGTTATTCTGTGCAGGTGGTGAGACGGGCGGAGCCGCCGCTGAAGGTGTCATAACAACAAGTCGTCGTGACTGGACTACAAGTGAACTGTTATGTATACAACTATGTCAACTGTAATTTATTTAGCCATGGTACTTACTGACTTCTTATAAAAAAGTCCCGCGTTCTAAAGACATATACATACATGGGATGATACATAAAATGACCCTAATGGCCGATTATCGGCCTTGCCAAATTTTAGCTCAGTCGGTGAAACCGATTTACTTCGAAAGAGCCCTCCAAAATGCAAGTAAGTAGGTACCATAACTAAATTTAAGTTGATATTAAAGTATAGATTTACTTAGTATTTAGTTATAAAAGTCAGAATAGCTTGTAATAAACATTTTAATGTAAATAATTTTTTTTACGCTGAGTTTGCGTACCTACAAACATAGACCATTGAATACGAGCTGGACTATTTTGTTAAAAGTGTTCAATTAGAATAGAAAACACTATACTACAGGCTAAATAAATTACCGAATATTCAATTCTCATTCATAAAATTCGAAAACTGTATTTAGGATAACTATTGATTTATTTAAGTACGGTATGAGACGTGATTGCCGCCTCGCTTTACTTTATTGCGTGCACAACGCCAGGCCCTCGGGTCCAAGTGCTCGCGCGTTGGTAGGTACACTCTTTCTGGACATAACGATCTGGATCTTGAGAATCGCGACGAATTCACCCATTCTGGACAAGCTCCAAGATCTTGCTTATGGCTTTTATGTATATTGTCAATGTTATATGATGGAATATCGATATGTTTAGTGCTAAAACTTATTTGCTTATTGTGTCGCAATTACGCTGGCGAAATGAACTTAAAGTGGACTTGGAGAAAACTTACAGTTAACTAACGTAAGCCTCAAACAGATTGACTAAATGATTGTGATATTGTAGTTTTGTCGCTAGAAGAGATAGTAAATATTTTTCATATAGATAATATAGCGATTTGTATTGTCCAATGCTTTGAATATTATGAAGGTACATTTTCGGACGTGGCGCCATCCTTATTGATCGCATTCGCGTGCGTGAGACGCATGGCTCGGGAATGTACTCTAAGTGACAGCAGAAGATTCAAATTATGTATTGTATAATAATGTGTTATTTGGAACTTCCTATTACAAACATGTTTTTATAAACTGTTGACCAGCGATTTGTGATTTTTATATTTTGTAAATAAAATGATAATATTTTATACTGTTACAACTTTGTTTTAATCAGCCTTATAACATTCCATAATGACAACAGTAAAACAAAAGGGATATTTTTAGTCAACTTTATTGTATTAAAACAAATATTTACACGAAACTCCCCTGTTGGCGTCGCAAACATAATATAATTCTTCATCACAACCGCCATCGGTATTGAACACATACCATACATAAGGTTATCAACAAAATAAACTATCAACTCGTCAACGAATTATTTATTATCCCATGCCAAATAAACGGAAACAACATTCATTTTCAATGAATTTCGATTGGCACATGCATATAATTATTTATTTATAAAAAATTTCACGATATGTTACTATTTTCCTATAAAACGTTTATTTACATATTGTTTATAAACAACTAAGTCGGCGTGTCCGTAAGTTAGCAATGGCGGGATTGACAGTTGTGTGCGGAGTGAGATTCTAACCAAACGACAGCTGTGCTCACTTGTTACATTCATTCGTATTGCTAACTTACTGTACGCGCTATATCTATACAGTGGCGAGGCGCACCGCACTGCACACCGAACCGACTACACTCCGACAGCGAGTTAGTGGAAGTACAGAGCATTACTGAAGCAAGCGGACACCTTTGAACAAACATTGTACTTTAATCTTAGCTTATGTATAGTATATCAAAGTGTAACGTGTTCGTCAGTGCCAGTGCCTGTAGCAGTGCGCCGTCCCCCTTTACATAAAACCATGAAGAATCCCTAATTTTGAGCATAACGCATAACGACTAAAATTTTGAACACACAAAGACTTATCCAAAGAAAATAAAATGCAAAAAAATAAAAGTATAACAGATTTTACGAACATGATTCACTACTATACATTAATTTCGTATCCAGGATGTATAACAAAAATATAAATTTTAATACGACAGAATTAAGTACATGATCTTTATACAGTGCAAGGCAACAAGTGTTAGACATTATGTTTCGAGACAAAATAAAAATGATTAAAATAAACCTGTTTTGTGCATAATTTAAATCTATAATTACACAGTTATTACTCTGATACGTTAACTATTCAATTTGTTATTTTATCTTATTGCTTTATTTAACCTATACCATCTTTGTAAATAGTAAAAACCATAAGAATTTCCTACGCCACGCGTGCCGCGACCACGCCGCGCGACACCGCGGCACACTGACCGACTTGGACCTTGTCGTATAGAATAAATGCAAAATGTATCATATTTTGCTTATTTCTCAAATATTCGTAGATTTATCACATGTGTATGTATGTGGCAATCATAGTTTAGGTAGTCCATAAATTACGACGCGATACAAAACCAAGAACCGTTAGTAACTAAGTAGTAAGAATTACAGCAATTAACTAAGATTTAAAATTAAAATGTCGCAATTTACAGACACCGGTGTACGTCAACGATAAAATTCAACAAGCAACGATATTCATGATTTAAAATAACGACAAACAAACTTTTAGACGATATAAATAATTACAGACGACATCAGGTCAGCCTACACGAATCTGTAAATTTTTACCAATCGAACATAAACCTTCCACTACAGTGATAAGGTTGATAATCTATTGAAGAAATTTGATAGATTGAAGTAGGTTGATATGCTGGTCTGTACTAATTGTTCCAGACATTTTCCAACTGTAAATTGGCCTTATAAAAAAAATCAAATCGTTGTTTAAAATCATGACGGACAGTTATTTTGTTACTTCAATTATAATGAACTACACCAAGGTCAGGATGAAATAAGATAAATATTATCATACAGCTTACAAGTATAATTGTTGCTATCATTATGTAATCTTTAGCTTGACTTTGCTGAAAACTTGTAGTTACAAAGTTAAGCTATATCCAGGTGTATTATTAAGGCTGGGTTGCTTAACTTTAACGATAACTTAATAACTAGCGGTGAAATGATCGCTCATTGGTCGCACACAGCTGTGAAATCACCAATTTGACCAATGAGTGACCATTTTAAGGCTGGTTAAAGTTAAAGTTAAACCAAGCAACCCAGCTAATCGTGGTATCTTAAACTACCAGTAAAACAAAAGAGAGCATGTACATACAAAAATAATTTATCTTTTTACCCAAAAATATCGTATTCCATCCGTCTGGTTGTCTCGCGGACCAGCTTTAAACTAAGTTCCCTTATACCATATTCACAATAGCAGGTCACTTGAATGGCCTAATGGCTAAAGAAGATGTTTGTAGAACATACTTCGATCAAAACTGACTAGAGTCCGACCGGTAGTAATGTGTCACACTCCCTGGCACCACTTGCTGGCTCCCGAACCATAGTCTATAGGCTACTTTATACCGCTGATTTGCGTCTTGGGCTAAACTTTAGTTATATTAGCCAGAAATTTCTTGTACTCGAACTATATTTGAAATGGTTTATGTGGTTCACATGATAATTACGTTAATTAAGCTCTTTGTTTTACAAAAAAATGTGCCTGTGTCTATTGGTTGATTATCGAGACTAAAAACCGAGCTAAAAATACCATGTTTTCGCGCTCGACTATAATATAGTCAGTCAATATTGGATATACACACCACGTGTTTTAAACGCTTAGTTCGCGTATTTTTCATTGCACCACAGAGGGTACTTTTAAAATTGGCTTCATTTAACATACCAGAAGACTTTTAAACACTTCGAGACTCAAAGAGTGTGCTTAATTATAATTTAATTTTCGTTCTATGTACAAAAATTTGTAAAATTTCTGACTTAACCGAGTTTATTCCCAGTGTAAGTGAGGTGCAGCCTCCACAGTCGTGCTTGACGCGGCGGGCGGGCTGCGGGGTGGCGCGGCCGGCATCACAACAGCTTGTGCTTGCCGTTGGCGGCCGGGGGCGGCGTGCCCGGCGTGGGGGGGCCCAGCGCTCTCTCAGCGGCTACAGCAGCCGCGTGCTCCATGCCCTTCTCAATACACGTCTGGTACATCGGCTTCATTAGCTGCGGAAAAATATCATATTTTTATTCGTGCCAGATCAACATCGCGCGGGTTGTAAAGAACCGATTTTTAGGTATTAGTGGACGATAATAAATGTACCTCATAGCAACCAAATTAGTTGCAAGCAAAAAAATTGGACTTTGAAAAAGTTTTGTTATATAAAAAATGTGTGGTACTCACATTCTCCCACATGACATTCGCGATGTCGTCTATTGTGACACCGATTTCACGCATCTCCCCACTATATCTGTGAACAAAAAAAGCCACATTGATAAAATTGCCACGCAATATATATTATACAGATAACAATGCAATAAAAATAGTAAATATTAGTATTAATATACACTGCGGAAAATCTGTCTGGATGGACATTATCTTTTTTTATCGATGAGAAATCATCAGATGACCCCTCCCGTTATGGATGACAGTGTGAGGAAGTATCAGACTTTTACTGACTGAAACCCACCGTGTTTGGTCTGGAGCCCTTTCAATGCCAGGGCCGCGGTAACTCTTTCGAACAATCCCGCAGCCCAGGGGATGGACATTACCTCTTGCTAAAACATATAGTATTTTCAAGCAACAGTTACCTGATATAAGCCCAGAGGACGAGGGTCAGCAGCGCGATGCCCATGGCGAGGTTGCAGAGGTTGGCGAGGGGGTACAGCCCCACCAGGCCGAAGACTCCGCTGACGACGTAGAACAGCAACGCTAGCGCGCAGAACACGGAGGGGGTGCGAGCTGCCTTGAAGATGTTCTTCGACTCGTTCTGCGCGCGGAACTGTGTGAACTGCTCGTCTAGATCCTGGAGGGCAGGGGAACAGGGGCTATGTTAACACTCATTCAACTGAAAACATTGTGGTCACTGTGATGATAGCACATAGATTTTGATGAAATCATCAACACTGGATATCAGTGCACAAAACTGAAGGTAAGCTTAATTGAGGAAATAAAGTAATATATCACAAAATACAAGCAGCTATGCTTAGTTTGTGGCTTAATGTCTATATAAGCATATTATATAAAATTCCTTTTTTTTATAATTATTTTTTTATGTTGGTTATTTTTGCCCTATTTTTTTATTTAAAAAAAATGCCCGTTTTTTTTTAATAATAAAAATAGTTGAAGGAGCCTGACCAGCAAGAGTTGATTGCAGTAGCTCTGGCTGAACTCGTCGCCGCCCATCTTGCGCTTGGCGTGGAAGGCGTGCAGCGCCTTGTCGCGCAGGCGCAGGTGCTCCGCCTCCAGCAGCGCCGTCTGCAGGTAGGGCTTCGCCCCGCCGCACACCTCCTCCATCAGCTTCGTGTACAGCTCCTTCGCTTCTGCTACTGCTGTTAAGTTATTTGCTTCTGCTGTGGCCTGGAAAATGGAAATATTTTGATCGATATTTCTCGTTGGTGATTGAAGATAATGGACAAATAATTTTTATAAATAAGTTTGAGCATGTTTGCTATCTCATAATTTTAACAGTTAACTATTGGAAATGAGAAAATATACACACATACATTATACCATAATCAAAATTGTATTTTTATTTCAATTCGACACAGAAACAGTTCTCAACTTATTAGCATACTAGCTTCCGCCAGCAGTTTCATCCGCATCTCGTGGAAACTACGCGCACCCAGATTAAAAGTAATTGAAATATTTTTTCAAATCGAATAGTCCTTCAGAATAGCGCGTTCAAGCAAAAAACAAACAACCGTTCAGCTTTATACTTAGTATAGATAGATGACGTAATTATAAAATCAAGAGTTTAGTAGACTCACCACCAGCATACTCTTGGGCTCGGGCAGCTCGTTGCCCTTGTAGATGTTCATGTAGGACTTGAAGTACTGCAGCAGGTCCTTGGCGCGCACGCGCTGGCCGGCGATCAGCTTCGGCACCAGGTTGTGCGGCGCCAGCAGCATCGGCACCAGCTGCTGCAGCGAGCACTTGAACTCCATCTCGATGTCTGCGTAACGGAATACAAAACATGTTACAAGATACTTATCTGACAGATCCACCATCTGCCTAGCCCATATACTATGATGGGGTCGGCTACCAGTCTAATCGGATGCAGATGAGAACCAGTGTTTACTATGGAGCGACTGCCTGTCTGACCTCCATAACCTAGTTACCCAGGCAACACGACACCCATTGGTAGGACTGGTTGTCAGACTTTCTGGCTTCTGACAACCCGTAACGACTGCCAAAGATGGTCAAGATGGTCGTGCCTTCGAAAACACGGAAGAACTCGTTATGTCAAGATGGTCACCCATCCACAGACCGACCGCGTCAAGCGTTGCTTAACCTTATGGTTGATCGATCCGTGCGGCTGCGGCTTTCTGTTGTACTTCACCAACTAAGCTAAAAATGTTTTTTTCCCATTATATTATTAGCTTCCCAAGTGCAGGGATAAGGTACCTTTGACTCGTCCATCGAAGTCCTGGCTGGTGGCGACGCGGATGCCGGGGTGCGGCATGAGGAAGCACGCGATCTCCGAGAAGCACGACGTGATGTGCTTGCGCAGCGACTGCAGCTCCGGGTGCTGGTTGTTCGACACCTGCAGCCAATAGCCAGCGTCAGACAAGACTTCGCTATCAACATGAGTATAATAAATCCCTCGGTAACGCCAGTGAAACCGTGGAAAACTTTATGGCTCCTCGACGGCTTCACAAAAAACATAAACAACTACTTATCGTTTATCAAAATAAGTCTCTGTCGTACCGTACCCAAATTGCGTAGAGTTGCGTTGTAAAAAAACTTGTTTTTACATCACTGAGTGCTGCGATTCAGCGTAGATAGTTCCGTCGGACGCAATAGCTCCATGGCACAACCGTGGGGTACAGCTGATTGTTAATATCGTGTCGCTAGTTCTGTGTACCTTGAGCCTGCGCTGCAGGATGGCGCGGCCGCCCTCGGCGCCGTAGGGCGCCTCGTAGGGGAAGCTCCAGTCGCGCACGAGGAACTGCAGGCGCTGGAACGGCGTGCGCCCGCTGTCCTCCAGCGCCAGCCGACCGTACTCTGTGAACAACTGCCGGGGGGGGGACAAATACGTTAACACTAATGTCATTTTGTAAAATAAAACAAATACACATTTTTTTAAAAGCGATACTTTGTGTGGTTTTTGTGGGTGTTTGTTACTTCTTTATAGATTTTGATATAACATATCATGTATTATGTATAAAAATAATGTATAAACTATTTCTTTTTCAGGAGTAGAAAGTAGTTCTCTAGATTTGCAGGTAAAATCACGGGCCAATAACTTATTCATGTTCAAAACATACCTCTAAAATTGGTAGAAATATACAGCCCTGCTGATTATATAGAATCATAACTATATCTAGACTGCTAAAGGGTTTTAGGGCGCTATCCATAGTAAATTTTAATCAAATTTTTTACTTGGTGAATCAAAGGACTCGTGCATCTTTTACTAAAACATGATATCAGAATCCTCTCTTGATTAAATAAATATAGAAACAGTAAAAGTACCTGTAAATGCTGCAGGTCGTCCTCCTGTATGTTCTGCGAGAGGTTGTATATGAGGACGGAGGACAGCATGGTGGACAGCGCGAAGATGGTCGCGCAGTCACGCACCGTCGACTCGCTGTCGAACGCGCCCTGCGTGTCCAGCAGTACTATCGCCACCTGCAATATTACAAATACATGTTAATACATATCTATATTATCTATACTAATATTATAAAGCTGAAGAGTTTGTTTGTTTGGTTGAACGCGCTAATCTCAGGATCTATTGGTCCGATTTGAAAAATTCTTTAATTATCAGAT
Source organism: Heliothis virescens (assembly GCA_002382865.2). Lineage (NCBI taxonomy): Eukaryota > Metazoa > Arthropoda > Insecta > Lepidoptera > Noctuidae > Heliothis > Heliothis virescens. The sequence continues at coordinate 12,268,230 of NWSH02000329.1, read as the reverse complement.
AGCGCATTTATCGAGGAAGGTTATAGGCTACTTTATATCCGGGTGCATGGACCCACGGATATGGATAGTTCCCACGGGACGCGGGTGAAACCGCTGGCGGAAGCTAGTATACATATACATAGACTATTTTCATGTATGGTCTCAGACAGTAAATTTTTATATAGTAATATTTAGTTCATAGCTAACAGGGAACAAAATTATCAGTATTTTCTTGCGACTTTATTAAAACGTGCTAGTCTTCTCATTAGTGAAAGAAGAATGGTAACTATTGAGACTATTTTCGAAAAATCTAAATAAAAAAAAAATATTTTTTTTTTTTCTAGGAAAAATCCAAAAACATGTTACATGAAGGTCCTTTCGGCAAGCTGCATCCAACTCCTCAAGAGTTCCTCATGACTCACCTTCTCTCCATTGTCGAGCGTGGCCTTGAAGATCTCTGACCACATGAGGATGCCGGTGGTGTCGCGCTCGGAGCCGCCGCGCCAGTTGAAACCTCGCAGCGGCTCCTCGTCTCCGCCCAGCCAGTCCGCGCCGCCGTCTGACCCATACTGGAACGTGGAGATAGCATATTACTTGTTTGTCTAGGGGACCCTTAAGTTTTAGGAACTACAAGGCGAACTATTTTGAGGTAATTCATTATAAATGAATTCTTCGAATTAAGAAAACTTCTAAATCGAGATTCCGATTACAGCACAAAGCATATCTTCAGTAAGTAAAATTCCATGTCAAATATCAAGACAATAAAATTTTTTTGCACAATTTTTCCCCCAATATCATCATCTTCCTGCCTCTATTCCAATTTATTTGTGGTCGACGCAGCATGTTTTCTTCTTCCATACTCATCTATTTGCCGTCATCTCACAAGTAGCATTCTTTCTAGCCATATCGACTTCACACATCAGGTTCCATATCACACCGCAAAAACCTAAAACCTCACCTTATGATTCAAATACCGCAAGAAGAAGTCGAGCAGGAAGGACTTGCCCTTGCGAAAGGCGCCGGCGACCGACAGCACCACCACCGGCCGGTCCTTGATGTCATCCTGCAGCAGCAGGTCTTTGAGCACCTCCTCATCGAGGCTGAAGGTGTGGTCGGGGCCCGTGTTCACCACCTGCACCCCGTGCGGCCCGCTGCGGGGGGGCGGGCTCGGTTTCTCTGTTACTGGAAATATAAGGACCAATTTAGGTATAGTCTTAGGAAAGTTTTTTTTACTCTATTGTTTGGTAAATCAAATTAGCGAAATTATATTTACGTGTTTAAAATAGACGTAGATAGATACACACATTATTTTAGTGTTTGTATGAATATCAAACTATGTGTATGTGTGTATTTTGATTCAACTGATAACATTATCTGTCCATTAGCTTCATCAATAATAAATATGGGTTAAAACTGGAGTTTCTACAACACTAGCACATTTTATTCACACTAAAGTTACAAACTAGCCAACATTCATCAGTTTATGGCAAAGTAAATCACAATTAAGCGTTAATAGAGCTGTGGACAGCTTTACCGACTAGTTGGCTAACTACCAAAGTTATTAAATTGCCACATAATTAAGTTTTCAATACCAATTAACGATACAAATGATCCGTTCTACAATAATCCCCAAGTTTTATTTTATGTATTTATTTATCTTGACATTTCAAGGCAAACTCTCTGAAAATATCAGTTTACGCGTCCATAAAGAATTGAAATTCCCAGAGCAATACGTGAGTAAAAGTGCGAGGTTATATTGAATAAGTTATCTCTTGCGCCGACCCTCACTCGCGTATCGGAAGGTCGCAACGTGTGAATGAGATAAAAGTAAATGCCAAATGTATTTGATAGACAGACAGAGATAACTTAGTGCTTATCGGAGACAGCATAATTAGCGCCGGATTAGACTAAATATTCAAATACATTAACTATTTGGCAACAAGTGATGTTTTGACAAGGCAAACAAATTAGTGGTTAATATAAGCTTTAAACATATTTAAAAACATGGATAAACACTGAACCTGCTAAATCAATGCAAAAAATACGCTATTGGCTAGTCATCCTGCTGATTATCAAGTAAGCCTGAGAAGCAATGCTAGCCTGTTTCAAAATCTAACTACGAAAAACTATTTTCGCTGATATTTTATACGGGATACGAAAAATATGTTTCGTCGGCCATGAATACCCTTTCGGGTCAAGCCCATTATAAGATTGAAGTACTACCATTTAGAAGCAAATCGAAAAGCTTTCACAGTAATTACGATAATAGCAACCCTGTTCCAACTAAACGCCCCATTTCAAAGTGCGAAAGACCAGAAAGTGATGAACGGTTTCCTATGAAGGAGAGGTTCTCCAAAATTTGTGCAAAAAGGATATGACAACAATATGAACACTAACAGTGGAATTCAATATTCTGTCTATCTCTGGATTTGCTTACTAGAGATAGGGCTTTGGCATTACTTGGACTAATGTCAAAATTTTGTCTAGTAAGCAAATCCAGAGATAGATAGGTTATTGGGAACGGCCGTAAGTGAACACGTTTATATGAAAGCCATTTGATGCATTAGTTCAGCTCGTTGGTTCCATCGTTTATAGGGATTGCAATTATCCAATTGTTCGCAGCACACCATCCTTAGTTTAACCCCTTGTTATCAATTACGAGTAGCACGGCAAACCATATCGTTTTCGTAGAAGACCCACGCATCAACTAAGATTCTACTCTATGTCTAAAATAGCTATTCGGTTACTACAAGAGGCTGTTCGATTCACCCTTGTGTGTCCGGATTTAAAGAATACTATTTCTTTTCGTAGTGCTTATAATAATAAAATGTTTTAACCGACTTCCCAAAAAGGAGGAGGTCCTCAATTTGGACGTTTGTATTTTTTATCATCGAATTAGAATTTCACTTAGTGTGGCTCTTGCATTTCCCGTGTCAAACTCCCTTGTCATTAGTTTAAAAAAAAATTGTATACCTTCTTGATCGTTAACGTATGATACCTGGCATTGTAAGCCAATACTGGTCTGATGTCAAGGTTGTGACTTTCAGACAAAAATACGTTTTGTTTCGCATTTTCATAATCAACTTATGTTATTAGCGTGTCGAAAAGGTGGGGTTTCCAATGTTACCTGAGCTCAATGATGTAGCTACAAAGTCTTATTATAATCATTTTGGGTGGAATATTACTAATATCATTCGATCATAAGTTATTTTTGCTTGTTTTTGTCATGAATTGTTCCTTCTCTGTGAAGGAATGAGTCCGCTTAGATACACGACTGTTCTTTCCCCACAATTAGCCTACTACGTTGTTCCTCGCATTGACGTAAAGTTCGCACCTGCGTAAGATCTGCGTGGGTTAAGCTGACTGGGAGTTACTAAGTCTTCAGGTAGTCCCACCCACGTCAACAAATCTAATAAATTGGAGTTTAGACTAGGCTGCTCTTGTCAACATTTCGAAATCCTCAGTGCAACTATACCACGTTTAGCTTAAACTATTAGGTTTCCTGAATGTTTCATAGGTGTTGGATTTATCTGACAGAACACAATCGGTTGTGAGAGAACCATATAAAATTTAATATGTAAGTAAGAAAATCCGGGAAATTGCTACCTTTACACAATATAAAGATAGGAGAGATGAAGAAGACATGTATGTTATCGCAGTTTATAAAATAATTCTTATCATGATGTCATATCCTCTACTGCAGTTCTGATAAAAACGTATATGTCTTGATATAATTTTTTGATAAATATCTTAACATATTATATCTTTAGATTATAGGTACCTTTGTTCTGTTTGAAAAAAATCGTATTGTTAGCCGTGTCGTATATTTAAGTGCGGTTCAATTGCATAATGTGTTATACAAATAAACTACTGATTGCTACTAGAGTTACTCTCCGTGTTAATTAAGAAATTAGTGCATTACATAAAGGTTCAATTACTGGACTTACTTGGAGCTTCGACCCTGGCAACAGGTTGTGATAACGCTAGAAACAATAAGAGAATATACGTTAAAAATCTAAAATAAAAACGAACTGCAAAGCTTTAAAAAATAGTACATATTCGTTTAAATGTCAAAACTACTTCGAGAGAAAATCATGTCCAATCAAAATCGTATTTTCGCAATTTGGAAGACACTTGAGGGTTTGTAAGAACCATAAAGAGATCATTGCTGAATAAGGCAGAACTGGATCTGGCGTATCACCCCAATAAATAAAGCTGTAAAAATCGCAGTGCTAGCAATAATAACACTCGTAGATATGCAACAAGAAATCGATTATTTAGCAAGAAACACCCAAGTGGGTCACCACTAGAACATTAACATTACTCTAGGAACGAAATCGCAACGCGGAAACGTGTAACAATGAATATCCTCGGGCAGTACTAATTAAGGATAATTCATGCTTGTAGTTGCGTGCGGACGGTATGAAGGTCAAGACGACCACATCCGTAGTATATGGACATATTCGGAAATGTGCGTAAAGCTGTATCCAAACTTTGCGAAGCATATGCCGCGAACGATGGCTCGAGTCGATCTGATATCTATATTAATATATGAAGAGGAAAGGTTTGTTTGTTTGTTTGTAACGAATAGGCTCCGGATTTGGGAACTGAAACGATTCCAATAATTCTTTCATTGTTGGGAAGCTACATTATCCCCGAGTAACATAGGCTTTCCGGATACGGGCGGTATTTCCCACGGGACGCGAGTGAAACCGCGAGAAAACGGCTAGTTGGTAATGTTTTTTGAAATTCGTTGTACGGTGTTCACGGCGAACGCTCTCAATGTCTGGATCCACCTAAACGTCCTATATAAAAACAAAAGACGATCAAGGGATTTCAGGATGAGTGAGATAATATTAAAGGTTATGTGTGAAAAGGTCGTTCGTATCACTTCTAGTGATCCAAAATGGTATAGATTGATCCATAAAGGCTGTAGAAGGCCAATGTTCAACTAAGCGAAAGTAATACAAATCCCTGCCCACGTATTAGGATTACTAGCTTTTGTCAGTGACAATCTTCTTCGACAAAAAACCGGTACTTTGAATCTGTGAATTTATCTCCCTATAAGACCCCAATCTGGACATCGCTTATTATATGCGAACACTGCCTTTACTTCTCCAGAATTTTGACTGCTACACGGACTTTAAATATGCAACTATCTGACAGTATTTCAGTCTCCAATAAATGAAATTGTCTGTTTAGTTATCACCATCAACTCATCTCTGAAAGACCAAGTGTGATCATCCATCCGTTTCATAATTGCAAGAAGAGCAAGAATATTCCGAAAAATCGATGTAAAAACTGCTTCTAAGTTTGTTTTTATTTAGTTCGAACATTTATTAGAAGTACAAACATAATGTATTCTTTAAGTACCGGTTGAAATAAATCAATGGCGCATGAAATTTAAATGGCCACAATGAACAATGCAGTACGAATGGCTGATATTTACAACAGTAGGTAAACGATTGTAAGTACAACGCGTATTACTGTTTGATATGTTTATTTTGAGAAAGATAAAAGAATATTAGGAACCAAGAATTTGGTACAGTCGACAGCAAGTCAGTGTACCCAAAATCTGTCAAATTTTACCAATCAAACATTAACCTTCCACTATTGTGATAAAGTTGAAAATGGATCGCAGAAATTTGACAGGTTTGTGTACACTGACTTGCTGTCGACTGTACGACTACAGCTGCAACCTTATATTATAATTATATATATATATAATTTTTTTACTAATACATACTATTGTATATATTATATTGCATTAAAAATTTAACTGAATGATATTTTCAGTGCACAGAAGCTTGAATATCATCATCTGACATTCAAGTTCCACATCCATTCAAGTTGTACTTGAACTTTAATGAGGACTGTTTAAAAAAATAAAATAACGAAACTAGGTAGTCATTTAAGCGGTCAGGGGCTTAAAGTAGTATTTCTAGAATGCTACGTGACTCCAAATGATGGTGCAGCCGGGTAGCTATTTGTAATCAGTGGTGCAGCGACGGAACGGCAGCAAAAACAGTTTAAATTGGTTGCGCGATAACTACAATAATATCTAGCAACAATATAATGAAGCACTACATTGAATTAGCTTTACAAAGGCACGTAACAACAAAGACAACAATGCAAGCACAACGAAAAACCAGCTCCTAAAGGCAAGATCCATCGGTGCGATACTATGATGCACACAAAGTGTTTCTTCTGGTGTGCTCGCTCTAGCAAACAATAACAAATTGCGTGCGAACATTTCTAAAATCTATGCGAAATTGCAACCTTTGTCTGCTGTGCAACACAAACTAGCATTGGTCTTGGGCCTTCGCGTTTACGCACTTTGTTCGCGAACAATTTTGGTGGAATTTCGCCATAACATAGCAGTATTCTCTATCGCAAAATTAGCCTGTTTTTGCCGCCTATCAATGTCACTTTGCCTCTCCGTCCTGCCTCGTTGTGCCCTAAGACTACGCACGATATTCATTCAACCATTTATGTCCAGCTAAGTTGTTCTATCTAGTGTAAACGTGAGACACGTGCAAGCCTAAAGCATGTGCAACTTAGCTGCCATGCTAGTAGTGCGCGTGTATGCCCAGCTTAACAGTGTTCTATGGTTTCCCTCTGATAACTTGGCAACAAGCAAGGTGAAGGAAAACTGCTATTTATGGGCTGAAATGTGGTTCATGAATGACAATGCACAATATGTTGCACGTTCGAAAATTTCCAAAGCAAGGAGTTCTCGCTGAATATGTCATAAATACATAGTAATTTGACATTGCGTTTGTAATAAATTAAATATTTTATGAATATTGGTGGCAATATTGAATTTTGTATGTGATTTTAATGGTTACGATTTCCTCACGCTAGTATGCTCTCAGAGTTCACAAAAACGATAAAGACTCAAAAGAAAGAAGTCTTCCCTAAAGGATATTCATAAGAAACAATTGACAGATCAAATAATGAATATTAATTTGACCCCAAGAACATAGGCGTCATCGTAGAAATCATGAGAGTAATCATATTATAACTTTTACTCGGAGTGTCATAGGTCAATGGTCAGTGTTAACGTCATTTATCATTTAAAACATTAAGTGACTGTCCGCTGTAAAGACCATAATAGCTATACTTGGAACATAGCTACGTTTTGTTGAAGGATATCCTTATAAAGAAAGAGTGCCTTTTTAGACCAACGTGATAACTTTTGGTGTCCTATTTTTGCTGGTTAGCTTCGTGCTAAAAATCAGCCCATTATGTCATGTAGCGTATGTATGTCATAGCGGTTTTACTCATATCACGGGAAAATATTTACAACAATGACACAGATACCAGGAAATGTGAAATCCCACGTTATTAATGAATCTTCAAAACTGGCCAGTTTGCTTGTATAGTGCAATTTCAATCAAACGCAAACTGCATCAAATATTTATGTAATTGAATTGCCAGAGTAACCTCGACCAGTCCTGATAAAACGTCACAGAATTTAGCAGATAGGGTCTAATTATAAACATACCATTCTTAGGAAGAAGCTGTCCAATACAATGGAAAGATTCAGACTAGATACACTTGCCAATAATTCTATAGATTCAACACCACAAATGGGAGACGCTTGAATTCTCAAACATCATCTTCCTTCCCTATTCGCAAGTGCTACAGATTTTGCGTTTCCGTTTCTTTCTGTCAGCCATCATACATACGCTCTCATATTTCACGTCCAAAACTCTCTGCAATACGTTTGAATCCTCAAACAAGAAGAAATACAGATAATCATCAATTGCTATTAGCATGACATACGAAAGTGACAGGTGCTATCCGTCATATTTCTCCATCAGATTTTTGCACTATTTGGATCACTAATCGTAATATCGGGCATAATGTGATATTTATCGACCGGCTGACTTACTTCTCGGTGTTTTGTGTCCGTTAAGTTTACTATTAAAACAAAAAGCAATTTCTTCAGATTTTTTTTACCTGGTTGATGGTAGGCTCGCCCATCTTGGCGAAGTTTGTAATGAGTAATAATTACACACTGGTCATCCCCTTCTAGGAAAGAAGACGTCATGTTTTGTGTAAGAAGACTTAAATAAAGTGGATATTCAGAATCACCTGATACTTGTACTCTTGATGGTATAGTAATATGTACATGTTACATTACATAATGTTTTCGTAAATACCAACAACATTAATAGCTAATGTATCTCATGGCACGATAATCACACCTGTCACTTCGAGCATGCGACCGGCGCAAGCGCATCATTCTGTGCCAAGCATTCAAAGACTATTGGGGCACTTTTACTTTATCATAAACAGATCTGAGATCTCAGAGGCAGATCAAATGGAAATACACATGTATTATTTGCTACTTTGGACTTGCCAATACTAACTTCGAAAAGTTCTAAAGTTACCTCTTTCTTCTTGAAGTAAGTTTGACAAGTGATTTGTCTCGTCAGTTATCCGTAAACTAAGTAAAGGTCACTTGGAGAAGTTTGCACGCTAGGTTTCAGGAAAATAAATGAAGTACATAATTATTTTACTGAGAACCCGTGCTGGGAACATTAAACAAGAGATTACTTAGCAATTCTTTTCAAAGGCTTAAGTAATTACAAGTAGGAAGATGGAAGAAAAGTATTTGATTTTCAAATCGATACTCGCGTCGCGTTACGACACATTGTCTCACACACGGACATTTGAATTAAGAGACCTAATCCCGAGAATATCGCTCATAAAAACATCAGAGATAAGATAACAAAGAACTATCACAAGTAAACTAAGGCAGTGATAAAGTTTATAAAACATCTCGGGGCCACCTTCATACAGTTGCAGATATTTACAAGCGAAGACATCGATTTGTACAACATTCGGCACAAGATGTTAAAGTACTCCACATTGGAAAGTTAAACACACAGACAGACAGACGCTCACTTACTTTGTATGTCTTTATAATTGACACGCAAGCTCAGCCTGCCTACCACCTCACTGCCTGCAACATAAGTGATACAGTTCACATACTTCGAACGATAAAACTAAAACGAAAGAATGCGGCAGTTTGAGATTAAAAGTGTTCATAAGATCGGGCAACGATCCTTCTAAACGTTCAATCATTAAAGGCTCGTTGTGGGTTTTCAAGTCTGGGCAATCTGTTTTCCTGTACAAAATAAGGGTCCTAAAGGTACCTGATACTTTCACTGACAGTAGTAATTATGTACTGAATGAAAAATTACCGATGCACTCGAAACACAGGTCTGGCGAGCTCCCAAACTTGAGCCAAATTATGTCAATAACCTGCTTGGACCGGTTCCAATGACTGTTATAACGGAAATATTAGGAAACTATTCGTCAGACAGAAAATATGCTGGTTTATTGACTTTCTTCCTAATGAGGCTGAACGATACAATAGCGTGATTTGGCATTGAAACTCCTAATTCAAAATTGCGGTGACGTTCGTAGCAGATTTTTATTTCGATCCAACTTCAGTAAAAGAGACGATTTCATTTTCTGACGCACTCATACGTAACTTAGATCTGATGATATCTCTTCAGATTGAATCACACCAAGAATGGGTGTCGAGGAGATGCAACCCACTTGACCCATATTTGGTATGCTTAGAGGTCTGTGTTTGAAACCACTTAATTAGCTGATGATACGACTTTTTTTTTCAAGAGAAATGTTAAAATTTTGCTTCATTGGGTAATGGCGAAAATTACCATCCTGTAGTCAGGCCAAGACCATTACTAGCATTTGAACTAGGCACTAGCGTACGCTGTGGACCACAGAACATATAAAGGAGGTTAGAAAGGAAATAGTTCCCGATTTGCATTAGAACGCGTGTCGCCGTTTGTCTCCCACTCTTTAACTTCGCTGCAAGTATGAGTGTAATTCCTACGCGGATTACGCACACAAATAAACAACACGCACTAACATCGTGAGTTTGCTGTTGGTTGTCACACTAGCGCAATCACTGCGTTTGACGTACACTCATACACGCTTAAAAGCTCATGTACGTTAGGGCGAGAAAAAGGTCGAGTATAGATATCGATAACATATATCGATAACTTGTAATCTTGCTACTTACTTTACAAGTATTGTGGACTTCTGTAATGCACGTCGTGAATAATGTATTCATGCGAATATAGAAAAAATAAATAAAAGTAAACAAATAAAAACAACGTTACTCCATTTTAAAATCATTTTTTTATTCATTTTCTACATA
>NWSH02000329.1:12225418-12236080 GCA_002382865.2 Heliothis virescens | reverse complement strand
ACACCAGCGTTGCCAATCCGTGGGGAATTCCCCAAACTGTGGGGAATTTCAAGTCGAGTGGGGAATGTGTGGGGATTGTTGTCATGTGGGGAAAATGCGGGGATTCTCACAATTTGCCCACAGTCCCATAGAATTTGACAATCGGCAGTTTGAAGTTTAAGTATTTCATAATTTCATCTGTGCTGCGTTCAGAACATACACCCGGGGTGTTCTCCAACGCCTTCCAACCCGTTCAGAACGTCGGAGAAATGTCACTCTGACAAGCAACCGATGGTTTCGCACCAGTTGCATGATTTGAGTCAGAACAAAATGAAAAATACAACCAAACAACCGTACTCTGATGTTCTGAACGCAGCCCCACGTATTTAGTACTCATTGCAACCACGAAATTCGTTTAGGGAATCCCTGTTCGTCTTTTAATCATTCCACAGATAGGTATGTATTATGTTCGTTCACAACAACTTGATTCGCGAAATAAAACGTAATAATAATCTCTTTGAGGCGACAATAAAAGAAAATATTGAAAAAAAATAGACAAATGGTTATTGAAGAAAGCTCCAGACAAGAAAACACAAAATAATACTTAGTCCTATAAATAAGATAATGCGTCTAAAATCATGTTATCTACAACTATATGGCTAAAAACTGCATCTAGTTCTATTATTATTGAAATTTTATTCAATCTGGCTTCTTTTCTGTAGATAATCTATGTGGGGAATTCGAAGTTTACTCTCCCCAAATTTGGGGAATTTCACTTCGATTTTTGGGGAATTTGGACTACTAGCATTGGCAACCCTGGTGGTCACATTACTCATCAGTTCTGTCCATAGAGGAAAGTAATATATCGGGTATAGAGAGCCCTCTCACAGATTTTTTTGTAGACTACAAATGTCAATTGATTGGACAACTAGCGCCTCTACTAACTTCATCCGCAAACTTTTAATATGTATGTATAGGTATAGCTATCGGTGTGGATATATAGGTTTATGTATAGCTATAGGAATGAGGTGCATATACTAAACTTCGTCCTTACTAATTTGCTTATTTGTAATTGGATAACAGTGAAACTTTATCATATTACAAATAAGCAAATTAGTAAGGACGAAGTTTAGTATATGTCACATTAATAACTGTGTATTCAAAGTCGTTTTTTAATATTTTTTTACGCATGGAGCGGTCGCCATGTTTGTGATGATCACTTTGAATTTTGACAATCGGAAATCAATCATTAACTGCGTTGCTATCTTAAATATTATGTAGTTTGATTTCTAGACAAATAGTTAGAAATAATTAAAATACGACTTAAAATAAATTGGTGGTTAAAATCATATTAATTAATTTAATTTTAGTGACAAATTATATTTGTATCAATAGCGTCGCCACCTATGGTGACTTAAAGTAATTAATTGTTTAAGGATTGAGCTAGTAGATGGCGCTTTTTGGAAAAAAATACCCCACATCTGTCAATGTATGGAACTGTCCTACCCCTGGTTCTGTCATTTCCATTTTATCAAGGTGTCAGATTTCCTGAAAACAAATCCTTTGTTTCTAAATTAAAATAACAAAATCAAACAGTTCTAAAACAAAATGCAGGTAAATTAATACAACGGGTATAAAATAAAAGCATTGTGGCAGTCGTATGTGTTGAATTTGGTGTTAACCATGGTGTTTATTTTTAGAACCCAAACGAGGATACAGAATGGAACGATGTACTCCGAGCGAAGGGAATCATCCCGCCGAAGGAGGCGGAGATATCAGAGGACCAGATAGTTAACATGATAGAGCAGACCATTCAGCAGAAACAGGCTGAAAGTCAGTATAAACAATACTTATAGGTTAGGGTGACACCTGTTGCCAAAATTGGCAAATAATCCTATTACATTTTGTTGTAACCACCAGATTACTCATAAAATCTCATCAACAACTCTTTACAAATGCGACTGCATTATAATTTCAACCATAAATATAACTGCTTCATACACAAAAGTGGCTGTTCCACTTGAGCAACTGTGCATTATCTCAAGTAACTGTAAAATCTCTAAATATTTTTTAGAATTAATTAATTCATTTACAAGTCACTACTCGTCAATAATACGTGATAAATGTAGCACCTGCAGGCTATATGAACTTGTGGTATTTTCCAGAGGATAAGCAACTATCAGAGTTAGATTTAGACGGTCTTGATGAGCTAGAAGATTCAGAAGACGAGGCCGTTATTGAGGAGTACAGGCGGCGGCGCATCGCCGAGCTCAAGCGACTAGCTGAGAAGCCAAGGTTTGGAGACACCCGGGAGGTGTCTGGCCAGGACTATGTGCAGGAAGTCAATAAGGCTGGGGAGGGGATATGGGTGGTTATACACTTGTATAAACAGGGGTGAGTTATATTGTTGATGTTGATATTATAAATGGCTGAGATTGTATTTTAATCGAGGAAATCAGTTGTTAACAAATAATAGAAGTAGCAATCAAGACGGGGTTTTCTTTTGCATATATTTTTATAAAACCCCTTTGTCATAGAGAAATATGAGTCCTATGATCTGAAATAAAAATAAAGAACATTTTAGACAACAACGGGGTCTTACTCTCGATGAAACTATAAAAGGTTTACGATACCTGTTTTCTCCCAACGTTTCGGCCGAATTGCACCAACCGTGGTCACGGCCAGACAACAGAATGAAGCAAACCGATAAATATTTTATTACCTTTATGCTAATAAATAAATAAATAAATAAACCTAAGGAACTCTGTCATATAATACTAATATTGTATTATCATTCTTCAGAATCCAACAATGTGCCCTCATCAACCAGTACATGCGCCAGTTAGCTGCCAAGTACCCCTACACCAAGTTCCTGAAGGCAGTTGCTCAGACGTGCATCCCCAACTTCCCGGAGAGGAACCTGCCCAGCGTGTTTGTGTACTTCGAGGGGGATATGAAGAAGCAGTTCATTGGGTCTACTGATTTGAGAGGAACCTCACTCACTATTGATGGTATATTTCATTTAAAACAGTTTTTGTTAAATTGCAATCATACTAACATTAAAAAGGCGAAAGTTTGTGAGTGTATGATTGTGTGTCTATTTGTTACTACTTCATGTACAAACAGTTGAATGGATATTGATAATTTCCCTCATACAGATGGTGAAACTGTTGGCAGAAGCTAGTATTGCAATAGTAATTATAATTTTCAATCCTCACATAACAGACAGTATCTTTACAGTAACATAAGACCCAACTCTTCAGGTCAACTACATTTTCACAATTTTCATTTTCAGAGTTTGAGTACTTACTTGGCCAAGTTGGAGCTGTAGACACGAAAATAACAGAAGACCCCAGACCAAAGATAAAGGACAAACTGTTCACCGACCTCGGCTCCAATGACTGGTGATAGTGCTATGTGGTGATTACTGGTGATTACAGGTTGCCAGCGGACTGTTGATGCTTGGTGCGGGTCTGTGCTTTACTTGCAAATTATTTATTTTTAATTAGTGAAAGTTTTAAGTATTATGAAATGAAATTATTTTATGTACTTAGCAGAAGTATTGTATAAAGCATTACCTATAATTTTCAATAAGTAAATATATTTTGATAGAACAATCAAATGTCTTGATTATAACAAAAATGCATTTTTTAACAAATTTTGGCTGAATTTGATATTCTGTTGTCACACTAGTTCTAAATTATATTTAGAACGGCATTTTATACATTGTGTGAATAATATAATTAAAACAAAGTGTTTTCAAAAAGAGAAATGGTTTTATTTATTGTTTATCACTATTTACAGGGGACACTTATGTCTAATAACTAATACAAATTCAATATCCAGTATTAAAAAACGATCTCTTGTCGAAATACAGAAGTGGGACATATTTTATCGTGATCTGTACTACGGCGAGTCTGTCTAGCAGCTAGACGGTTGATAGATAGAGTTTAGCTGTTTAGATCCTATAGATCTATTACGCGCTGTCATATTCGCCTACACGTCTCCACTGAAACTCATCATATTAGTTTGCAATTTTTGATCTGGTCACATCCAGTCCAGCAGTCTTCGGTATAACTTCAAGACGGGTTCAGCCATTTATTATGGATACTGCCAACACTAGTCGTAGGAACTTATGAACTTATATCTGGTGGAGTTAGCAGCCCCTATGCAAGTTGATGGTGGTGACGCATTTTGCGATGCATGGCTCGACGGGGTGTCGCGACTTGAGCCCCAGGTCGAACACACGCATCAGCACCTTGGCGGCGTGCTCCTGCATGCCCACTACTATCTCTGGCAGCTTGTCCAGCAGAGACTGGGTTACTTCGGGCTGGTGGGAGTCCAGGCATTCTAGGACGGCTTGGAGACCTGGGAATAGGGATAAAAAGTTAGTTTTTGTGTTAGCTTCTACATTGTTATTGAGTTAGCTGCAGGTTTAATCACTTGACAAATATCAGTGTCAGACTTTTTTTCAATTTGCGGCCTTTGATTTGGTCAAGGTCACTGAACTCGATTTCTGGGCAGGCCGAAATCGGTTTGTAAGAAATAAATAGAAATTTTCATAAAGCAGTCCGAAGTTTGGAAGTTGGCAGCATTACATCCTGTGCAAACGACTATAACTCCCCTCCCAGAAGGGAGTTATAGTCGTTTTTCAATGCTACTTAGTAGCAGATGTTGTTACATATACTTAGAAGAATATATTATATTTGTAAATATAAAAATGAATCGCTAAATGTGTTGGTAAGCGCATAACTCAAGAACGGCTGGACCGATCGGGCTTATTTTGGTCTTAAAATGTTTGTACAGATCGAGGGAAGGTTTAAACGATGAGAAAATATGATTATATAAAAAAAAACAGGATCCGCGTACGAAGTCGCGGGCAGAAGCTAGTTTGTAATAAAAACGACGAAGTTATCCAGAACACACAAAAAATAGGTCGAATTGAGAACCCCCTCCTTTATAAGAAGTCGGTTAAAAAATGTAGACTAACCAGGCGTGGTGTCGGTGACAGCAGGCAGCAATTTAGCTAGCAGCGCGAGCGCGGTGTTGCGCAGCGGCGCATGCGGCGCGGCGGCGTGCGGCGCGGCACCGCGCAGCAGCGTGCCCGCCACGCCTGCGCCGCCCCACGCGCCGCCGCGACGCGAGCCCCACGCCTCGATCTCCTGAGGGGAAGAACAAATCATTGACCTAACACATAAATGGGATGTGTCCCTAACTCTAGGTCTCTAGGTAAAAGAGACGAATATAGATAAATCTAACTGCTGTCAGAAAGAGTGGGAATTTCGGGAAATCCTTCCTTATCTCACGTGAAAGTCTTAAGAAGAACCTCTGCAATCTGTGAATGCCTCTGCAAAGAAGCAAAATTTCAGCTTTACAAGTTCACGGGTTTGGGTCCCGGGTTGGCGAGTCAGGACTTTGAAGTTTATATTATAGATAAATACTAGTACCAGTAGAACTAGAACCAGCGTTCGATATATACCAAAATCACTATAACCACTTTCAATATACCGAAGGGGTAACTTAATAACTAAATGAACAAGCATCACAAAATGATCATACTAGACCTTTTGTCTATCCGTCGAAACACCTACAACATATTGCTCAGAAACAAATTAAAATCCAACTTGACATATATAACTATCAATAAGTAACATACCTGTAGCAACCAGTGCAGGTTATCAGGCGAGTCGTATCTCCTCTGCAGGGCTTGCAGCGCCAGCGGCGGCGGCGCGGCCGACGCGGGCGCCGACACGTCCGCCGCCTGCAGCGACGACAGCGCCGGCGTGTTGCTGCACAAAAACATATTCATTACTAGCTTCTGCCAGCGGCTTCGCCCGTTTCTCGAGGGAACTATTTCCCGTACCCGGATAAAAAGTATGCCTATGTTGTTCCTCAGTGTCTATTCTATCTCTGTACCAAATTTAATCAAAATCGGCTCTCTGGTTTAGGCGTTAAAGCGTAACAGACAAACAGAGTTACTTTCGCATTTATAATTGTAGTAGGGATAGCAGTAGGATAATAGTATCATCATGATACTGGCATAGAAGTGTCATTAACATTTAGTAGTGAGCAGCTTCAAATAAAACCTTCGTGAACTTATTTCGGGATCTCACAGGACCTTCAGTTTGGGCAACTGCACCCAAACTGAAGGTCCTGTGACTATTCNGCCGCGACGCGAGCCCCACGCCTCGATCTCCTGAGGGGAAGAACAAATCATTGACCTAACACATAAATGGGATGTGTCCCTAACTCTAGGTCTCTAGGTAAAAGAGACGAATATAGATAAATCTAACTGCTGTCAGAAAGAGTGGGAATTTCGGGAAATCCTTCCTTATCTCACGTGAAAGTCTTAAGAAGAACCTCTGCAATCTGTGAATGCCTCTGCAAAGAAGCAAAATTTCAGCTTTACAAGTTCACGGGTTTGGGTCCCGGGTTGGCGAGTCAGGACTTTGAAGTTTATATTATAGATAAATACTAGTACCAGTAGAACTAGAACCAGCGTTCGATATATACCAAAATCACTATAACCACTTTCAATATACCGAAGGGGTAACTTAATAACTAAATGAACAAGCATCACAAAATGATCATACTAGACCTTTTGTCTATCCGTCGAAACACCTACAACATATTGCTCAGAAACAAATTAAAATCCAACTTGACATATATAACTATCAATAAGTAACATACCTGTAGCAACCAGTGCAGGTTATCAGGCGAGTCGTATCTCCTCTGCAGGGCTTGCAGCGCCAGCGGCGGCGGCGCGGCCGACGCGGGCGCCGACACGTCCGCCGCCTGCAGCGACGACAGCGCCGGCGTGTTGCTGCACAAAAACATATTCATTACTAGCTTCTGCCAGCGGCTTCGCCCGTTTCTCGAGGGAACTATTTCCCGTACCCGGATAAAAAGTATGCCTATGTTGTTCCTCAGTGTCTATTCTATCTCTGTACCAAATTTAATCAAAATCGGCTCTCTGGTTTAGGCGTTAAAGCGTAACAGACAAACAGAGTTACTTTCGCATTTATAATTGTAGTAGGGATAGCAGTAGGATAATAGTATCATCATGATACTGGCATAGAAGTGTCATTAACATTTAGTAGTGAGCAGCTTCAAATAAAACCTTCGTGAACTTATTTCGGGATCTCACAGGACCTTCAGTTTGGGCAACTGCACCCAAACTGAAGGTCCTGTGACTATTCTAGCTGCACATAAATATTTTTTGAGTATCAGCAGCCGATAGAAGTTAACGAGAGGTATATCCGCACCAATCCGCAGGTGCGGCACCTATAGGTACGCGGAAGCAAGCTGCTCGCCGCCATTAAGTTTGGTATTTATGTATACTCACGCGATAGTATCCTTGTGCGCGTGCAGCAAGGCGCCGGCGAGCTGCGGGCGGCTGGCGAGGTAGCGGCGCAGCAGCGCGCCCACGCGGTGCAGCAGCACGCCGCCCGCCTGCATTAGGTTCGTATACTCACGCGATAGTATCCTTGTGCGCGTGCAGCAAGGCGCCGGCGAGCTGCGGGCGGCTGGCGAGGTAGCGGCGCAGCAGCGCGCCCACGCGGTGCAGCAGCACGCCGCCCGCCTGCATTAGGTTCGTATACTCACGCGATAGTATCCTTGTGCGCGTGCAGCAAGGCGCCGGCGAGCTGCGGGCGGCTGGCGAGGTAGCGGCGCAGCAGCGCGCCCACGCGGTGCAGCAGCACGCCGCCCGCCTGCATTAGGTTCGTATACTCACGCGATAGTATCCTTGTGCGCGTGCAGCAAGGCGCCGGCGAGCTGCGGGCGGCTGGCGAGGTAGCGGCGCAGCAGCGCGCCCACGCGGTGCAGCAGCACGCCGCCCGCCTGCATTAGGTTCGTATACTCACGCGATAGTATCCTTGTGCGCGTGCAGCAAGGCGCCGGCGAGCTGCGGGCGGCTGGCGAGGTAGCGGCGCAGCAGCGCGCCCACGCGGTGCAGCAGCACGCCGCCCGCCTGCATTAGGTTCGTATACTCACGCGATAGTATCCTTGTGCGCGTGCAGCAAGGCGCCGGCGAGCTGCGGGCGGCTGGCGAGGTAGCGGCGCAGCAGCGCGCCCACGCGGTGCAGCAGCACGCCGCCCGCCTGCGCGCGCGCCAGCGACAGGAAGCACTCCACGATGCTGTGCAGCTCCGCGCTATTCACAAACATCCATATTTTATTTATTTTTTGTATGTCTCTTCCAGACCACAAGACTATAAAGTCCCGGATTTTTGGAGGGCGAACGTGGAGCCGAAGCCAACACGCTGAAGCCCCTTTAAGGGTTGGACTACATCTGGCAGCACGGAATCGCCTTTGCAAATGGCAGTTCTAAGCGACAGAAAGAGAAAGGGCGACGGAAAAAGGCGATTCCGTGCTGCCAGATGTAGGCCAACCCTAAGACAACTTTAATGAGGTGGTGGCACAAAACCGACGATTATCCTTGTATACACTATATAAATGTATTTATTTAATTTATTTATTAAGGTTTCCCACAGCTTGTGCATACATATTACAATATAGAAAAATAAACATATATACTGGCAACAGGCTTACACACTAGCCAATTACGAGACAACCAACATTCAACATCTGTATGGACCCAGGCGCCGTTAGTTTATTTTGAGTTGACAAATACCACAGATTTCCCGTTCAATAGTTTATTGTGTAAGTTACAATAGTTTAGTTAGTGAGATGCTAATCGTGGGTATCGTTATAATCAACTGATCACAAAAAATACAATATTAATTAAATCGACTCGCGAAAGTAGGTCGCGCGACGTTAGCAAAATAAATGCCTGTACGTAAACCGTACAACATCTATATTCAAGGACATAAATAATAAATACACAAAAGAGAACAAATTATAAAATACAATAAATAATTTTAACTATTCATAATCTTAATTAACAAAGAAAGAGATTTCTATATTGACCAATGACCAATCTAATCTAATCATCGTATTTTGCTCATATTCATAACGCTGTTAAATTCAAATACGATAGAATAACATAATAGTACAGACGACAGCACAATCTACCTTTTTTTTTTTTATATCGATGGGAAATCATCAGTATGACCCCTCCCGCTGTGGGTGATAGCGGAAGGGAGTGTCAGACTTTTACTGACTAAAACCCACCGTGTTCCTTCGGGAGCCCTTTGTGCGCCAGGGCCGCGGTAACTCTTTCGAACAACCCGCAGCCCCGACGGGAGCACAATCTACCTCAATCTGTCTTTGTTCAATAGATTTTCAACCTTATCACGATAGTGTAAAGTTAATGTTCGATTGGTAAAAATTTACAGATTCAGATAGGTTCACTTGCTCTCGTCTATGCAGTGTCAGTGCTTATGTTCATATGTCGAAATAATGAAATTTATGCTGATTTTTATTGATAGGGTTTTTCATCTACATGTGTATGACGAAGCGCCGACGCACACCATCACATTTATTACCATTAACGCCATCTAGCGTTGTTTATAAAAACTAAGGCCTTTGCCACACTAGACGGAAATTCAGTCGGCGAACTTCAGCGGCGGTCAATCCGTTCTATACGGTACCAGCCACACTGAATATTCAGTAGCAGATCATCAGTCGGCTGCCTGCCTAATAAATCGTTCAGTGTCAAACATTCTGTGCGTGCGTTGTCACTGCGAGTTATCCGCTGAATGTGGCGCGATGCATACAAATACCTGCAATGCAACGTTGCCGATCTTACGCCGACGGAAGATCGGTGCGCGGACGACCGAGCAGACGCGAGCGAGTGACGGTCCGCTAAGTGTTTCGTGTAGGAACGTCAAGTATTAACTTGGGGATGGTTAGAGCGGAGTAATGACGGTACTGGACGAATGACAGTTGTCTTTTACAACGGTTGCGAGCGGATGAATTCACTTTTGAATCGGACACCGAGGGAAACGGTTGGCCATTACTCCGTGCTAAACTTCCCGCGTTCCTAATTTTCTAATCGTTACAAATCATTAGCATCACTGATTATTTTGTGTTCTCATTTTGTGAAAAGACAATAGAAGTGTAAACTAAAGTTTTGTTTTGATTTGAGTATTATTTCGTGTTTTCAACACTATCTCGACCATCCGGCGACGAATCCCCGACATATATTTTATATTTTTATGGATAAAAAAAAAATTGTGATCAGGAATGACGGTAAATAACTTTAAAACTATCAAGATGAAACAAAATTATTGAAAGTAATAAGGCATACTCATAAAAATAAAAACGGTGGTAAATGTTAGCCTTGTGTAAAAACACAACACTCATTTTAGCAAAAATCTCTCGTTTTCCTAGATTTTAAAAGTGTCGATTTAAGCGCTCACATAAAAACTAAAACTATGGAAAATTAGCCTTATGTAAAAACACAAGTTTATTTTAGCAAAAAAATCAGGTTGTTTAAAAAAAGAACAAGTTTCTGATTACCAGCGCACAAAAACAATGTAAGTAACAAGATACGGCCGTGTTAGCAGTTTCAAAACACAACATATTTTTTTACCAAAAATATACTTTTTCAACATTTCGAATTACAATAGAATACTAAGTACAAGATAAAGATACTGACGTGTTAGCGGGGTCGAAGAGGTCGTCGTCGGGCAGCACCTCGAGCGCGGCCAGCACGTGCGCGTGGTGGCGGGCGGCGGCGGCGCCGCGCAGCAGGGCGGCCGCCAGCCCCAGCGCGCGC